>PVLD010015730.1:0-47519 GCA_004027595.1 Dinomys branickii
ATAAAGAAAGACAGTTTTGGGGACTTTGTAGGCAAGTGGACAAAACTGGAGTCCATACTCATAAGTGAAATAAATCAGCGATACATGTGCAGGCAACGTATTGTATCACTGGTGTAAGAACCCGAGGGTGGGAATATAAACTAAGAGACATGAAGGAAATCTGTTCAAAAACAAAGAACAGATGGGACGAGGGAAAGGAAAAAAGAAAGAGACAAAAATGTATGTATGTATATATGAATATACATATATGGAAGAGGGCTAACATGGTTCTACTATTGTATTATATCACTTAATGCTAAGGAATAATTGATGACGGGTTATTTGATCAATCTTGTATGTCTATATGTGTTATCCTGAACACACACTTCGAAGATATCAATATGCAAAGCAGCAACTATTGGTGGTTTTTGTTGTTGTTGTTGTTGTTGTGGTTGTTTGCCGGTTTTGTTTTCTGTCTTTGGATTTTTGGTTTTTGTGTTTTTCTGTTGTTGAGAGCATTAATTGTCTGACCAATTTTGCATGTCTGTATATGGGTTCATATATTTACACTTCGAAGATATCAATGGATAAAGCAATAACCACTGTTGAGATCATGTCACCTTGTCTATAGATCAGCTGTGATTGTACTATTTTTTATGTTAATTGTTGTCTGTTTGCTAATATGTTTTTGTACTTTTATTTTTTTTTAATTAAAAAAGAAACATACTTTAATGTTAAATAATAATAATAATAAGAAGAAATCTATCCCATATGATTTCTGTAAGGAATAAATGAATTTATACACCCTGTGTTTAGCACATAATGAGTATGCTTGCATGTACTCATTAATTTACATGTAATGTGGAATAGACTTCTTAATGCCAGGCTTAAATAACTAACTGACTTCTTGGAGGTTTTCAAGTTTAAATTAATTTGGTTATTGCACCAAATATTTCCTTTAAGTCTTTGCCTGTCCTTCCAAAGTACAATGGCATCCAGAGAGCTTCACATGCTCTTATGTTCCTAGGCTTAAGTTTCTAAACAACTCTGCTTCATTAAAATATTCTGTAACTGAACAAGTACAAAAGATGAACGTATTAGCAACCCTCTCATCTGCTTAAAATAACCCTCTCCTTTCCCCTGTACACCTTTTTGAAGAAAGCTGTACCTGACATCAAAATCTGGAAAGCCTCACATGTATTCAATCAATTAATAAATCCTGAAGACTTCTTCTCCTTAGCTGATCTCTAATCTGCCCTATCTATCCTGGTCCATGGCCACATTAACTCCTCTATCCAGCCCTGTGGTAGACAGTATACCTAGTCTCTGGCACTCACGTGCTTCCACCAAATGCTCTCCTAGTCGATATATCTACAACTTAAACTTATGATGTTGCTCTGAATAAAAGGGCTCAAAATTTGCCCTTGACCATGAGATACAAGATAAAAGTTTCAGTAAAATATCCTTCATTTCTTCAGTACAAAGGGTCCCATAATACTACCCATCAATCACGATCTCCAGGCCACAGCACAGCTGGTAGTTTTTGGATTAAAACCAGTTGTTGTTTGCCTACTATTTCTGTGTTCACCACTCTTTTTATAGATAATTGCCACTTCCCTCTTCTCAGCCTTACTACCTGTGAAGTTAATTGGCGTTTGTCAAAACTTACCTTGCATCACCTTTACCCTGAATCCTTCCTTAGTAATTACTTTTCCTGTCCTGTAATCTATGTATCTCCTCTAAAGTCCTCATTAGGACCCGCAGGTTTGTATACTGTAACACAAGTATCCTTACTTGAATCAATGTTTAAATGTCCATTTCAGTTTATTAGACACTAACCCTTTCAAATAAACTAAGGTGAATTTGTAACCCTGCCATTGAACTCCCAACAATACACATCCATTGAATGAATGTTTTACACTTCAGGGGATTTTGTGACTAATTAAGCAAAAGTACATATAATAAAAATGACAGCCGTGGATTTCATAACAGAAAAAATCAGATTAGGAAAAGTATTAGAAATGGATCTTCAGGGCTGGGGATATAGCTCAGTGGAATAAGCGCCTGCCTAGCAAGCGCAGGGTCCTGAGTTTGATACCCAGTACTGCCAAAAAAAAAAGGATTTTCAAGTACAGTCACTTAATAACATTCTAGATAAAAATTATGCAACATATTTCTACAAAGAAAAAAATTTTTACAATGAAAAGGGGATTGATTTAGTAAGTTAAAAATAATTTGTTTTGCTCATATTAAAAAACCTCATCAAATGTTTTCACATCCATTACATTTAAATTCTTACCACCTTTTCAAAAGATAAAATCAGTAGAGTTTCACATGCTATATTCCTCTAAATTTAAATTTCTACTAATTAATTTTGCCTCATTAGAACATCTTAGAATTTTGCAATAGGTGAATTTTCAGGGTAGAAAGGAAGTACTAATTAAGTTTTACCTCCACAGTTACGTGCCTCTTTTCACAATCCTTTAACAGCCAAATAACAGTTAAAATGAACTTTGAGAATTTATTTCAAAATGTGTTCATATATCTAAAGCATTATCCTTAACTCCTAAAAAGTTTCAGCCAAAACATTTCATCTACCTTCTGCTTTTCATAGCAAAATATTTTATTTTATACTAACTCAGAAAATATTTTAATTTTGAGGAAGTAGACTAATTTTCTTATAGCCAAAGTTTTCCAATATAAATTTTTAATTATTTTGTGATTCTGAGTCATAATGATCAACGTTATTTTATAGGTAAACACAATCAGTATATTAATCCTTTCAAAACCAGTCAAGTTTTTCACAAATTAGTACATTTCACAGTTAATGGTACAGAATTAAAATAAATGCATTATATAAATGGTATTAACACAATCTGTGATTCAATCACTTAAGAAAAATGATCCTATTAATTAAAGTTATGCACTGTTGGATTCATCAGCAAATGACACACTGACTTGGAAAACAATGTTTTCTATTCTACATATTAGATTGGAAGGGGTAGTATTAAAAAGTTAGTTCTCCAGAATTAGTACTTTAATATTTTGTAAGACTACTCCGTTAAATTACCAGGAACAGATTTATGATAAAAGACTAGAATGAATATTATACCCTAAATACTACTCAACTTTTGCCTTCTTTCACATGCTGAACATCACAAAGAAATGCTCTAAATGTGTCACTTGCTTCATTTAGCATTGGAAATTCCAATTGTATTCTCATCTCACAAGGCCCATCTCTTGCTAAAATCATTAGGGTTAGCTATGAAGCCAACAGGACTTCCAGTAACACATGGCTGAGTTCATTTTCTCCTGAGCTTTGAGACACTGAATTCCCCCAAATTTCTTCCTCCAAAGTTGCCCACTCTGCTTGAGTTTCTTCAGCAGGATTCTCCTCTATTGCATGACAATTCATGTTAAAATTCTTAACATCTGATTGCAGGACACTTTTTCTTCCTCTGCTTTTTGCCTATGAAGGCTCAGCTAGGAATGCAACTTCATTAACACCTGGTCCTAATCCAGTGTTTCCATCTCAAGAATCACCTTGTTAATCATAACTATAAATATCTGTAAGGTTTCATTCTTTCATTTGTGTTATTCAGTTTTCCTTTGTCATGACAAAGTACCTGAGAATGAGAACCTATTCTGGCTCACAGTCTCAGAGGCTTCAGTCCGTGTTCACCTGGCATCACTGCTTTAGACCAGCAGCGAGGCAAAGAACACATCATAGTGGGAAGGAGTGGTGCAAGAAGCAGAGAGACAGAGAGAAGGGGGCTGGGGATCAAAATATAGTCTCCAGGGCCCCGCACTCATAATCTACTTCCATTAACTAGGTTCCTTTTGCCTCTATCACCTCCCAATAATGCCATCAATTATGAACCCATCAACTGTTTAATGCATGATGAAAGTTAGATAAGTTAAAATCCTTAGGATTCAATCACGAGCAACACAGGAGCATTTGGGGGGACATTTTAAAACCAAACTATAATATCATTTTAACTACCATCCCCAAAGTATAAGACCTTAACATGTCTTCCTCTTGCTAATACACACATATCTTATTTGGCTTCCCTGTCTTCTTGTAGTCTCCTGATAAGTTCTTTATTGTATCAGTAGTAATCTCTTCCTAATGCAAATGGAAATCATCATCACTCCTTAAAAATTAGAAAAGTCTTTCCATTGATTTTTGTATTTTTAACTTTCCGCTCAGAACAATATAGTCTTAGTTTTTACTCACCTATCTAATCTTATCTCACACTGAGATACCATATCAGTCTCTATTCAACAGCACTGCTTTTTCCAGGTCCTCAATCTCATTTTGCTCTAATTCTCAGATGGTTATTGCAGGCTTTCCCAACCTGCATTTTGACACAGGTAATTCCTCCTTACCCTTTCGATCTGTGTTCACTCTTAAGAATCTGCATCCATACCTCCTCAGGCACCTATATATGTTTTGTGGCAAATTGTAAACTTAGTCAAAGAGATAGTAAGAATTAAACACAAAAAATTAATGTGTCAGTTTAATAAGTCCCTTTTGTCCCACCACATCTCTCGTGGCTTTACTTTTAAAGTATTTTACGGGCCTGGGGATATAGCTCAGTGGAATAAGTGCTTGCCTAGCAAGCGCAGGGTCCTGAGTTCGATCCCCAGTACCGCAACAAAAAAAAAAAATTTTACAACTTGGAATTGCTAAGCTTAATTAATTTCTTGAAGACTTAGAATTTTAAAGAATCAAAATTCTGCTGTAAAGCCACCTGCTTTGTGTCGAACCTAGCTTCAAAATTCTGATAATAATTGTTTGTATACAAATAGTATGTCTGCCATTGCTTAGCTCTTCATCTCAGAGTTTTGTACATCTTTCTAGTTGGTTAAATCCAATGAGGTAGACCCTGTTAACTGACCTCAGGGAGGTACTTTGGGTAAAAATTTATCCAGTCATTTGTCCTCATTTTTATCATAATAATGTATTAAATATTAATTTTATGGTCATGTTCTACAAATCCCATAAGTGCGAGAAGAATGCTTTACAAATAAAATATTTGAGTCACAAGAAAAAATCTTAGTGTAATTGAGGAGATTTTATTTGATCCATACAAGAACACTTTTTTATTTTCACCCTATATTCCCCAAACCTAGCTCAACGTTATTGTTTTTCTTGAATTCTCAAAAATTTATCTTCTCATAATGGGTGTGGAATATTTCATGAGAAGTGTTCTGTAGAATACACTCCAGGGAGCTTTGTTCAGAATGTGTTTAAAGAATTCAGAGCATGTGATATATGCATATCATGTGTGATAAAATCTTAGTACATAGTAAATCATAAGACTTTTATGAGTGGGTCTGTGCAAAATAACAGAAATTTTCTAATCCAAGCAAGATATCTCAAAACAAAATAAAAAATAGTACTACATGGTAGAGCATTAGAAAAATCACTTTAAAGGTCATGAATAATTCAAGGAAGGAAAATCCAGTGTGGAACACAGAAAACTCATAGATTGCCATCAAATTCTTAGCTAGGAAGAAGTTGAAGAGTATTCTTAGAATCACATGAATAGTTGCACTAACTGTTTCTCATTAAATTTTTAAAACTATATTTATTTTTCAAAAACTATATTCCAGAGTGTCACTTCACCTACCATAAACTAATCATTTGACTTTCTTCTTCAGAATGTTCTCAATTATAAACACCAATCCAGATGTTGTCACATACGGACACATGGCTTTAGGATATCCTGTTGTAAAAATGTGAATGCCAGTTGTAGGCAAACTCAAGTGAACATCATTCTTTACAGATTACTGCCTTGCCTGAACCTCTTTTTCTTTCAGTAGATAACTGCAAGGCAATCAAGATATTTCAATATCAGGGGGCTGGGGATATAGCTCAGTGGAATAAGCACCTGCCTGGCAAGTGCAAGGTCCTGAGTTCGATCCCTGGTACCGTAAAAAAAAAAAAAAAAGATATTTCAATATCAGTAATGTCAGTATCCTAACCTAAATGAGCTAATTATAAAATTTGTTAGAAGTCGGGCTCTATTACTAAAATTCAATAACTGAATTTTTACCTTTATTTTTGATCATGTAGTGAAATGTACATAATTTTCTTATTCTCAAAATATATTTTAAAAGTAAGTAAAGATATCACTTGCTCATAATATAACCTTCTATGGGCATGATTCAGAAATACTATACACACACTTGTACAAATATACACACACACATACATACACACAAAACTCACTGTGACATAATTCAAAAATTCACTTATAAATATTTTTGATTTATTACAAGAGGCCTAAGAGAGACCTCATGGCCAGGAAATAAAAAAGAGTCTTCACAATTTTTTTATGAAGCTGGTATTGTCATTATATTAAAAGCAAAAACAATATAATTTTAAAATGAGAAATCAATATTTTTCATGAATATAAATACAAACGCCTTAAATTATTAGTAAATATATTTCATCAACAAATAAATAAATTACCCACAAATAACATTGGGTTAGTACCAAGGAGGTAAAGTTGATTGAAAACTTGAAAATCATTCAATGAAATTCATCATATTAATGGACTAAAGAAGAGATATTACATGATTGCAACTAATCTAGGTACAAAAATTATTTGACAAAATGCAACCTCTTTGTACCATTAATGCCTTAAAAAAATCACAAAACATGGTAACTTCCTCAAGGCCCTAAAGAGCATCTGCAAAATGCTATGACTTATTGTGTACACAGTGGTGAAAGATGCAAAATGTTTATCTTATGATCAGACACACTTACTCTCTCTAGTCCTGGAAGTGCTTGCTAGTGCAATAAAACAAGAGAAGGAAATAAAAAGTACATAGTACACAAATTGAAAGGAAGAAACAAATTTATTCTTTCTTATAGATGATATCATTGTCAATATAGAAGATGTTATGAAGTCTCCTAAAATTACAGAGTTCAACGTGACTACACAAGGTAAGCATGCAGAACTGAATTATATTTCTATAGACTAGCTACACACATGAAAACCTAAATTAGAAATACCACACTATTTTACATTAGTCCAGACAAATGATATCTGTGTGGGTAAATCTAATGAAATATGTACAAGATGCATATGGTGGAAGCTAAAAAATGCTGATACAAAAGTAAAGATCTATATAAACTATGAAACATGTAATCTCTATAGATGGAAGGCTCAGCAACTGAAAATGTCATTCTCACCAAAGTTTCTACACACCTTTAACACAACTTTAACAAAAAATCCAATAATAATCTTTATAGCTGTAAGAAAGATCACTGCAAAGTTTATATGGAATTCCAAAAGATGTAGAGTAACTTAAAATAATTTTATAAAGAATAAATTAGGTGGAATCTGCATAATTTTAAGACTTATTATAAAGGTACTTACACAAAAATTAACTGAAAATCAAAACTGAAACTGTAGTTATGTTTAACGTGTAAAACTATAAAACTTTTAGATTAGAACAGGATCCACGGATAGGCAAAGATGTTCTTTGGGTGGGTAGTGAACTCATAGTTCAAGAAAAGAAAAGGATAAATTATAATTTGTTAATATTTAAACTATTTCCCTATAAAAGATTCTATTAAGAAGACAAAAATCCAGGTGTCCATATGTAACAACATCTGGATTGGTGTTTATAATTTAGAATGTTCTGAAGAAGAAAGTCACATGATCATTTTGTGGTAGGTGTAGTGACACTCTGGAATATAGTTTTTAAAAAAAATAAATATAGTTTTAAAAACTTAATGAGAAACAGTTAGTGCAATTATACATGTGATTCTGAGAATACTCTTCAACTTCTTCCTAGTTAAGAATTTGATGGCAATCTATGAGTTTTCTGCATTCTACACTGGATTTTCCTTCCTTGAATTATTCAGGATTTTTAAAAATGATTTTCTAATGCTCCACCATGTAGTACTATTTTTATTTTGTCTTGAGACAAAGAGAATATATTTACAAACCAGTTATCAGTCAAAGGACTATTTTATGCAGTGTATAAAGTACTCTCAAAATTTAGCCTAAAAATACAATTATAGGATGAAGCTCCAGTGGTGCAATCAGTGAGCACATGGTACTTATAAAAATACAGTTAGATAGGCTTATGACATACAAAACACCTTACCAAACAATATGTAAATTGAGTAGAAGCACATGGAGCAAGGTTGAACAATGAAGAAATTAGGAAAATGCAATTAAAAATAAAATGAACTATCATGTTCATCAGGCTACTATAAATACCGTGACATTGAATTTTGGCAAAAATATTGTTTCCTCATACATACATGCTGGTGAGAATACAAACAGCCACTTGTAAAACATCTTCTTAGTTTCATAAAAACTGACAATCGCTTAATGTGCAGTAATTACCAGGTGCCGTATATTCCTCAGAAATGAAGACGTACATTAATGCCAAAAGAAGTACCTGAGTGTTTCTAAACTGTCTTAGTTTTAATAGCTTGAAACTGGAAACAAGACAACTTTCAACAGATGAATAAAGAAAGTGGTGTATCAATAACCCTAGAATACTAATGATGAACAAAAAAGAAGAAAAAGTATATATTTCATGCAACAGTCTGGATAAATCTCCAGAAAGTTACAATGAGTGAAAAAAACTCAGTCTTGGAAGTCTGCAAAATGAACGACCTCAACTACATAACATTCTTAAAACAACAGGATAGAGAAAGGAGAACACACTGTTGGTGTAGGGACAAAGGAGATTTGGAACAGAGGAGACGAGTTTGGCAATAAGGGAAGGATATGAGAAGTCTTTGTGATGATAAAAACTCTCTGCCTTTCGTTTCTCCAGCCTGGTGGTAGGATTTCACCAATGTTTTTGATCCTTCTATTGGTAGAAACTGATTAAAGAGTTGATGAGTATTTTAACTTTTTCAACTCCATGTAAGTATATAATTATCTCCTCCTAAAACTGTGAATTTTTAAAAGTACTATAGAAGGTGCAATAAGCAAATTTGAGAACAACAATATTCAAATAAGACTGATACATGACTCTAAATCATTAAAGTATTTTGGCAGCTATTACTAATGAAAATAATCCAAACTTAGGTGACTGCAACACTATTTCTTCTACTAATTTTGAAAAAATATTTTAACTCTGATAAGAGATTGTATTTCAGTACACTGTTGGTAGAAAAGAAAAATCATAGGAGACTTTCTGAAAAGAAATTGGCAAGAATACTTTACATTGTTCTCTTTGATCCAACAATTTGATCCAAAACTAATTTTCCCCTTAGTTCTGATATTCTCCACTAAAAATATTACATATATAATCAATTATGTATAATAATTAGAATAATAACTAAATAATGGCTAATTAAATTGTTGTATATTCATATAATACTGTAGTATATAACCAGTAAAGTCATTTTTTATCAATATTTAGTACTGGGAATTTGTTTATTCACTAATTTTTAAATGAGAATATTTTGGCTGCTTTTTTCTGACAATTTTTTCTTTAAAAATCAATACCAATAAATAGATTATACCTCCAAAAAGAGTCTAAAAAGTAAAGCAGCCTATTTGCACCTCTTGTAGTCTTACAAGAACATATATGGAGGATATTCAGTCCAATATATTCATTCTGAAAGCATTCTCAAAAGACTGCTTTTCATTTTATAGCAAAAAGAGTAGAAAGGAATGTGTTCAGGGTAAAATTGTACATGAACAGTACATCTTTGCTAGTTTCATATTTCTCCTATTCTGTCTCTTCTCACAGAACGGATAGGTGACTTTTTCTATGGAGTCCACCTTCTAAGGACTACTGAACTCTTTTGTAGAAGACTGTCACCCTTTCTGTTTTCATTGTTGGGTATCAAACTCAGAAACTGAGGACCTTGTTAGGCAAGTGTTCCACTACTGAGCAACATTTCCCCACCCAATGCTTTTTAAAACATTAACATGAGAGATTTAAGGTGTTTTGCATTCCATAGAAACACTATTTTGAATAGAGGTATTAAATTTGGATAACACCTAAGAACCAAAAGAATGTATTGCCTGTGGTGAAATTGCTGGCATTGTGCTAGCCAAGATTACTTGTGGTCATCATCTTATAGGGTTTCTTTAAAAATCACATTGTGTACACAAGTCCATTATGGAAAGGATGTGGATATACTATGTACTAGAAAACAAATACATGGATGTGTTAGTAAAATCGATCCTCTTTATTTGGAAAATAATTCATGTTAGTGTGATGGTAAGCTGGGATTATTTCTAAAGTATACAAAGCAATGTTTGAAAAGTATCACAGGGCTGGGGATATAGCTCAGTGGAATGAGCGCTTGCCTAGCAAGCGCAGGGTCCTGAGTTCGATCCCCAGTACCGCAAAAAAAAAAAAAAAAAAAAAAAAAGAATTGCAAGATAATTGGTTTAAAAGTTTATGTGGGGCTGGGGATATAGCTCAGTGGAATAAGCGCCTGCCTATCAAGCGCAGGGTCCTGAGTTCGATCCCCAGTACCGCCAAAAAAAAAAAAAAAAAAAAAAGAAAATTGTGAAAAGTATCACGCACAAGGCATTTGAAATGTATTTTGATTCATTTTAACCTATTCTTCTAAAAAAGTTTCTCTAAAGGTATCATAAAGTATTCTTGAAAAAATTTTCTTATAGAGAATATATTAAAGAGAAAAAATTAAGTTCATCAGTAAAGCTGACCTTACTGTCATATGAAGACGGAAATCCAGTCCTTACAGTGTTCTAGCTAACAAAAAACCTTTTTCTTAATTTTAAAGACAAAAGAATGGAGACATGTAAACCAGAATAACCCAAAAACAGTACAGGAAATACAAAATTATAGAGAAGGTAGTAGGGAATTAGCACTGGATGCTGTATTACATAATGTTATCTTCGCATTTGTTACTCAGTTACACAGATGATGAGTCGTTCAATTAAACAATTTTCTCCATGCTCATCTCCATTATTCTACCACCCAATCAGTCCTCTCCCTTCTGATAATAACTGTACTTTTTGGTTTATTTACTCCTTTGGGCTGTCACATTGGGAAGAGACATGGCTCCTTCAAACTATGCTGTAACAAACATGGGGGTACACAAATTGCTATGGCAGGAGGTGCAAAAGCACCCATCCTCAAAGACAGTAGATAGGGAAACAGGTTCACTATGGTGAAGCCCCCATTGACAAGCCCTCAAGGCCATCAGGGGTCTGGTCGAGTTGGCGGGGTTACCCAGCAAACCGCCAGGCTCCACCTGGATACAGTACATCCAAAGACCTGGTCAAGTCCTCAGGGTTGCCCCTGCGATCCTCTGGGCTCTGACCTGGCACAGCGCCCCCTGGGGCCCAGGAGAGTCCCCGGACCGCCAGGCTCTGCCCCATCAAGTAACCCCCTGGGGCCCAGTTGAGTCTGCGGGACAGCCCCTGCAGACTGCCATGCTCTGCCCTGGCATGGCGCTCCCTGTGCTCACTGTGGCAGTCCAGGGTGTATACTAAGTTTAGTTATTAATTCTAGGAGAGAATTGGAGGATTTCCTCGGGTCTAGTGTACACAGTATGTTCTTGTCTCTTGGACTCCAGGACTGCTGCTTTTCATGTAATTTGTCAGTATGAGTTCATACAAGGTTCGTATATGCAAGCAGTATGAAGTCCCTCTTGTGCTCATATTACTAGTTTAGGGTGAGTCCTGAAGCCTGTGGACTCAGCCCACTGCAGTTAGGAACTCGTGTTGAGCACATGAGCTGCCAAGACTCAAGGTGCTCAGAGAGGGAGTTCAGGGTGGGAACTGAAGCCTGGTAACCCAGTTTGTGCTTCCTGCTTGGTGTTGGAGTGAGAAGAGCGTGGGGCCATGTGGTCCACCTCCATCTGCAGCTCTCTCTTACTGTTGTGCTCCAGTTTCCATTTGTTCTTTGGCTGGATCCCTGGGAATTCCTGTGGCCCTGGGGTTGCTGCCACTGCTCTTTGCTGCTCTCTGCTGGTAGTTGCTCACACAGTGGAGAGGTAGGAGGCCACAGCTTCGGGGCAGGAATAGAGCTGGGTGTGTTGGGCTATGTACTGGTTGCTTTGACTCTGTGTTGCCTCAGGGCACTGATAGAAAGGTTGCTGCAGAGTGGGGATTCTGTTTTAGTGGCTGTTGTAACTTCTCATCCTCACATTGGGTTTGACAACACCTCCCACTGCTACCTCTTTTCCAAGCTGTGCTTTCTCCTCTCCAGTTTTGGACCAGCTCTTAGAACTCTGCTCTCCCCTGGCCAAGTCAGGAGGCTCCTGTGAGCATGGTCCTCTAAAGCTGAAGATGCACGTGCCAGAATGAGGGAGTGGGCCAAGGGTGTGTATGGAGTGGTGACTCACTGCTTCTCTGCCTCCTCCTCCTCTAACTGCTCTATTGCGCCCTCCAAACTTTTCCTCCAGGAGAGGTCTTGTTTGCTCTTTCTGAGGCCTTCAATTCTTATTTCAGATCCTTCCTGGGTCCAGGGGACCCATTTCTCTCCTTGTCTTTCTCATGTTGCTATATTCCGGCGTCTGGGTGGCGGTCCTCCGGGAGGATCTTTCTCTGCTGCTTAGCCAGTCGCCATCTTCGTGGAAGTCCTCAACAAAGAACCTTTGTAAAATATTATTTGTTTAAAATCCCCAGCAGATATTTATTTAAACTAAGCAGTTATATCTGTACTGAGCAAGGCACAGATAATTTTTTTAATTTTTTTAAAAATCAAATTAAAGTAGAAATGTTTGATCAGCGCTCTTGACACTAAATTCCGTAGTAGTTGGAGAGTGCTTCAAATCTATATGAATGAATAGGGAAGTTGGCCAAGATCTGTGAAGGCTGTTTTCATTTCCTGCACTGGAATCCTAAATGGGGCTCTGCTTTTAGGTTAATTTAAGAAAATTATGAAACCAGAGTGAAAGTGGCTTCAGGTGGGTGCTAGCTATGTTCTTAATTTCACAAGTCTTTCTCCTTTTCCCACTTTGAGTTGTTTATTGCAGAAGGTCAGGAAGGGGTTCTCTAAGTTGTCCTTCAGAGGGAACTGCCAATGTTAATGTGCATTTATTTGAACTTGATCTCAGCTGAACAGAAGAAAATAGCATAAGATTCTACAGTGCATGGCATTTGTTTTGTTTAAAATGCTTTAAGCTTTGGGTCTTCAAAACAATCACAGGGGAAAAGATGATTTTCACCATTTTCCTTTTTCTTTCTGACAATGCAGTTCTTAATTCAGTGAGTCAGAAACAGCAAACACAAATAACAGCTCCTCAGCCTTCTCAAAATGCTAAGAGAACATAAAAATGTTCTGCATTGGTGCTTAAAATTTAATGCTATTTTGAAAACAAAACCATGAGTTCTGCAGTAGAAATTATTACACTGCAAGATAATACTGTAACTGCTACAAAGACAGAGAAAGACGTTTAAATTCAAGTTTTCACCCTCACACACTCCCCTCCTTAACCTACCCTGCCTCCACCTGTTTTACACAGTGAAATAATACAGGGTCTTTTTAAAGATATTTATCCTACTTTCCTTCCAGAGTATTGTTTTTGTAAAAGTGCTTAAGCAAGAACATGCATAAAGATAAGCAATAAATTGAAATGAAGGTTAAGAGAGGATTACACAAGGTAAATGACATGCAGAAAACATATTAACTTTAAAAGGAAGAAAATGAAAACATTTTCTAAATGACTTTAACATATTCTAAAACCTATAAAATACCATTCATCCATAAAAGAATAAAGTATTCTATTAGGAGATTTCTAGTAAATATATATTGTATGCCCCATTTGTGACAATGTTTTAAGGGTTGCTTTAAATATTAAATTTAAAAACAGAAGTGAAAAATCCACAACCAAAGAAAAGTGACACTCCATAAGCATATACCAGTGTCTTTGAACAGGCACAAACTTGTCCTTCACTAACTTATGCAATTTGAATTGAGATGACAGAATTTGCTACTTCCTGCTCATACCCTATCCACTTTTGACCTTTCTACTTTGCAAAGGAGAAAACAGTGGCTGACTCTTAGCACATTTTAAAGACTATTAAGCTGCTCTTGCAGAATTAGCCCAAGACATTAAATCTACATACGTTCTCCTCCCCAGCACTGTACACACATACCCACACCCATGCCCACCCCTCCCAGATACATACACATAAAACTAAAATAGCAGGTAGTATAACAATACACAAATTTCCAATAACCTTCTCCAGAGAAAAAGTAAAAAATACTTTTATATTCCATAGTATAATTTTCTAACTCTGTCCTATGAGAATAGTCATGATGTTATTACAATTAATATTATTGACTGCTTGAAAAATCTGCTGTCTCTAGCTTGCTTTCAAATCTAGAGATAAGTCCCAAATCAGATAGCTACCACTTTGATAACTCCATAAACAAAATTATTAGAAATATTGTCTTTGCTTCTTATTCTTGTAAATAAAAACCAATTGGAAGTAACTGCAAAAATTACCTCCAATCGCCATCTTCCTGGAAGTCCTCAACAAAGAACGTTTGTAAAATATTATTTGTTTAAAATCCCCAGCAGATATTTATTTAAAGTAAGCAGCCATATCTATACTGAGCAAGGTACCTTTGGCGGTAAAACTATTGGAAGTAACTGCAAAAATACCAAGGTCTTGATACATACAGGGGATTGAACTCTTTTAGATTAAGTAACACCATATTAGAAGAATTATTTTAAAAGTTAGATTTGTTTTCTGCAATTATTTTTGAATATTTTACAGTTTATAGACACTCTGTTTTCATCTTGTATTCATCTCATTTGTTAAAATCATGAGCCACAAATATCAGTTCCAAAAAAAAGTAAGGTATTAAGATACAAACTAATTATCTTTTCAGACTATAGTCTGTTGAGCTGGCACATAAACTCAAATAATGATCTCCAACAGTTTGGCAGGAGCTTTTATATAATTTCATGCTCTATGAAGAATCCATTTGGAAAGCATGTGTGGCATTTGTTATATGCAGTGTACTTACACGTTCATCCCTGTTTGTGCATCTTTCATCTATTGCTGCCTAACATACTTGGAGGAGGAAACTCCACCCTGCCATCACTCTGAAACCCACAGGGTATGCGTCCACTAGGAGGCCATCATTCAAACGTTCATATTTTTATGTTCTGCACAAGAATCCAAAACATACATGTGAAGTACCTATTGAGGGTTAGATATGTTTATATATGACAGAGACCTCAAAGCACATATTCATACATGAACTTAAGGAGAAACATGCAATGGCGGGAGTATATCTTAGAATTGGTCAGACATAGAGGCTTTTTTGTTTATAGATTGAAAAACAATACATTAAGTAACCATGGAGCTGTCCAAATACTGAACATATGTCTTCCATTTCTGGTTAATTTTATAATTCAGAATATTTATTGTTGTCACCTTGGTTTAAGATTGTACTGTGTTATTTGCAACTTTAAATATTAGCATAAACATATAAGAGTCAGTTAAGTTTGGGAGTTGCTGTTTTCTGTTTGAATATACCAAAACTACAGAATTTGATGAATGGAAAAATACGAGGCACTTTTCTGGAATAACTTAGAATCTGACATAGGATTGTGCCTTAGTCACTCTCATCAGTGAGACCCAGTTCCCAACACCTGCAATTTAAAGGCAAAGAGATACATTTTGATTAACAGTTTGTGGACATTTTGGTGCATAGTCTTCTGGCTCCGAGACAGGACATGGAGCAGGATAGCAGTACTTCATCCATGAGGAACACATGTATTACACATTTTGTTCATGGTTTAACATAAATGAGGACAGTTTATGCATTATCATAGAACTGGAATTATGTTCAATACATCCAGATTATCCAAAGAACATTTTTTTATGTTTCTGACATTATAATGCTTTTATCTTTTCAGGCCTGGACTGCACTTGTAGAGATTAAACTATTAAGAATAGGGTTGGGGAGGGAGGGATATTAAGTAATTAAATAGCCTGAAATTGTTAGAAACAGGGTTAGGAAGAGAAAGATACTTGATTAATTATCCTGATATCATCACTTAATATTTATTTATCAAAAAGTTTAGAGTTATTGATGAAAATTCTTTCTGCTATTGCAGATAAGAAACCAGGCTCCTTCTCAAGAACATTGTACAATATCAATAACTGTTAGTTCAATTATATATATATATATATATATATATATCTTGTAGAATTGGAAGATTTCACTGAGTTTTGAGAAAATATGAATAGGTTCAGTAAAATTCCAAAGCATTTATTTCCATCTTGTAGACATTCTTTAACCTTAGGGAGTTATTACACTGTTCTTATTACATTGCACAGCCTACATAGCTCATGGAGGTACCTACATGAGGTAAAGCAGCCCAATGAGGCAGCTCAATGTGATGCTATGAACCCTGGGATGAGAAAGGGATAATAGGGTTATTTTGGATCAGTCCAGGAAAAGAGTTGAGGTGGGGGACATTCATAGAGCAGACAGTGTAAACTTTCCACAGAAAGCATGGAATGTTAAGGGAATTTTAAATAAAGAATTATTTAAAAGCTGCATTTGAATTACATAACTATGAGGATCAACCAACACAAAATTATCAACATCTGGGAATATAGATTAGGTATTAAAATATGATTTTTTAAAGACAAAAAGGCTCTATAGTTTAAACTGAGGGTGAACATGCATCACCTAAATGTTGTGTTGCGATGAAGCTGAGTTAATGACTTTTCAGTGAAGAAAATATAAAACCTCACAATATCTTTTATAAAATAACGATGTCATTACTCTCCTTATGTCAATATGATTAAATTATCATGTACTATGTTAGTCATACCTTTCTCCATGAAAATAAACATAATAAAGAGATTTTTAAATTAATGTCTTCACATTAATTCATCAAGTCATAGTGTTAATTTACTAATATTATTTATTTTCACTGAACCTGTAATAGCCTTCATAGTAAATTATTCTTGGTATAATTTAATTTAAATTAATGCTAGCTGATGCTTATTAGTGCCTGAAAATGCAGGCTGGATTCAAAATAAACAGTGGGATACTGGTATTTTGTACAGGGCAAAAAACAAAGTATTTATAGGCCAAGAATGCTTATGTTTATACATAAAAACTTTTGACAGTATAATTTTTCAGATATAATTGAATTTTATAATGTTTTGCCATACAAAGCATTACAAAGATTTTTTAAGCATAATTTCTTTGAAATCTTTTCTTTGTGCTTTTAATGTTTTCTGTAGAAGATAAAAGGCACATTGACTTTTTTCAATAGGGATAAAATGTCAGATTAAGGGATCAGTTTCACATGGATTTGAGAACTTACATTTTAGTACTCTGAGCAACATTTAAACATTTTTAATGCTCCCCAAACGATTGTCCTTTACATATTCTAATTTTTAACTTGATGGATACTTACCAAGCTTCAAGTCATTTTTCTGATTGGTACTTTCCCTAATGTAATTATTTGGCTTTATAGGAAATTATAACCACTTTTTACTATCCATTATAACAAAAGTAAACAAGCAGAGCAAAACAAACAAAAAAAAATCATTGTGACTTAAATATGACATTTAGTTCAGTTAATAAATTTCACCTCCAACAGATCAAAATGAAGAATGATGATTAACTAGAATACTTAAAAAAGGAGTACCACTACAGTAAAGTTAAAATCAACAAACAAAAAACGACTAATATAATTTGTGAAGCGTATCCTTTACAGAGAAGACTTGCAATATCTAAGAGAGAGACAGAGATGAGAGAGATGAAAAATCTAAGAAGTAAAGTTCCCTAACCACGTAGCACACTTACAAAGGCATAAACTATAACATAGTTTAGTTAGTGAACTATAACATAGTTTACTACAATACAAAAAACCTAAAATTGAAATTACTAATCTTATAAATGAAATATACTCATGAAGATTAAAATATGTAATACAGATAGGCAAAAATAAAATATAGTTCCATAATAGTAGTTGAGTTTAAGAAACATTAATTAATGTGTTGCTGGGATTGTCTAAGGGAAGAGTAAGATAAATTTGTACCAATCTCAAAACTTTTAAAAATTTCTTTTTTTATTCGTGCCATGAATAACACATAGCCAAAGCACCAGATTCAGTGTCCAAAAGTCCTGCCAAACTCCTAACTAAAAGCAGGCGGGGAACGACCCCAGGAGCTGCTGGAGCAGACCGGCTTTATTATCGCCCTGTGTATTTGTGGGTGGGCAGAGAGCAGCAAGTATACAGAAGCAGAAGACAAGTAGTTTTTCCCACGTAAACCGAGCACACCTAGCGTTTTTACTGCTTAACATCTCAGCCCCCCCCCCCCCCAGGATTAGCCCGCGTCCTGGAGACATCTGTGAGAAGTGTGCGTGTAAAGGCGGAAAGTAAATATAAATTGTCCGCAATCCGTGTATTTTCTGCACTTATAACTGCGGAAAGTAAAAAGCATTATTATAGGTATGAATGCATCCCATAAAAATTTACACCAAAACAATCAGTCTATGAGAAAAAGTAAATTAAGATTCTTTAATTTGGACCAAAATAAAGAAAACATTTCGGTTAAGGCGTCAATGTAGAAGTTGAAATAACTGAAAGAATTGGGGTTACTCCGCTTTTGAAATAACAGTGTTAAATGAACTTCTGATGAATAGCGCGACAGCACAATAGAACTAAGTAGAGTCTTAAATTTTAGTCCTAATTTTAACTCTTTCTAGATGTGAAATTTTTTTTGAGACGGTATCCCTATACAGTGCAGGCCAACCTTGAACTCACAGCAATCCTCCTGCCTCAGTCTCCTGACTGCTAGGATTACAGGTGTGTACCACCACGCCCAGCTAAATGTATGAATTTAAGTAAATTACACTTTGTGTAGAATAAATTCATTATCTCCAATTAACTGTAACACTGGTGCATATCAAGCTACCAATAAGTGGTTGAATGAAAGCTGATATTGAAGAGGAGATAAATATAAACAAATGTAAAAGATGAAACAGTTTTCGAACATGTCCTAGAAAGAAGTTACATTCAAACAATGAATATGCTCCAATAGATAATTATATATTGCCTTATATCATGTTTCACATATGTTGCCCCTGTTATGGTTGACATCTAGATGTCTCCCTAAAGACTCACACACTCCTACTGGGGTGTGGGGCAGGTGATTGCATCACGGGGGGCCTGAGTTAATCCCCGATGCCTTCATAGCTAATGGCCATTTGGGCAGTGAAGCCTGGTTGCAGGAGGTGGTCACTAAGGGAGTGGCCTGGAAGGCTACCTCGCTCC
The DNA here is from genome assembly GCA_004027595.1 of Dinomys branickii. Lineage (NCBI taxonomy): Eukaryota > Metazoa > Chordata > Mammalia > Rodentia > Dinomyidae > Dinomys > Dinomys branickii. Next base: position 19,220 of record PVLD010015730.1, read on the forward strand.
TTCCTCGATCTCTCTGGGCGATTGCATGAGCTCCTTACCCTCTGCCGCGCCACCCCGCCTCGGCGCCAGCCACCTATGGACTGAAACCACTACACACTGTGAGCCGAGATAAACATTTCCCCCTCAGAGTTGTGGCTGTAGGGTGCTGTTTCTCAGCCACCAGAACGTAATTAAGACATTTCTGTAAGCATTTATGTGTGAGGATTAAAATTAAAACTGTTTTACAATGTTTTTTTGTGCACATGTACTCACGAAATCATACTCTTTATTGAAAGCATGTTTCTAGGTTGGGTAGTTAAGTGCAGTGTACTGGACGTGTGTACGTGTGTGTGTGTGTGTGTGTGTGTGTGTGTGTGTGTTTGTGTGTGTGTGTGTGTGTTTTAATCAACACCGGTAATAATGTAGGTCAGAATAGTTTAAAAATAGAAGTATGCATTTCCACCAATAATTATTGTTGGATTCACTTTTTTGTTGCTTTGCTCAGGTTGTTTAGGCTCCTATCTTGATTTAATCACAGTTTTTGAGTGTGCATAACTCTTTGCATAGTATTCAGACTGGCTGTTTTAGATTTTATATAAGCAAATATAATACATAGATACAGATGTTACTAACATAAAACAAATATAAATGATATAGGGACATGTAAACAAAGACATAGATTTGTAACCTGTTAGAGTTGACAGATACCAATATCCTACCACTTCCAATCAAATATAGAAATCTCATTTTCATTCAGGCTTCTTTTCCTTTTTTGCATTTATTTTTGTGGTGCTGCTGATCAAAGTAAGAGCTTCATCCATGCTGAGCAAGTGCTCTCCCACTGAGCTACATCTGCAGCTCTTCTTCTGCATCTTTAAACACCATTGTCTTGGACATCATGTGACAATGTAATTTTTATTGTAATTATTAAACGTGGTTTATAAAATTTAGGAGGAAAACTATACAGTAAACCCAATATATCCATAAGGTCTGTATGTGTAGGTTCCAAACAACTGCAGGTTGGTGTAGTTAGGTAATGTCTGTACAGAACAGCACATACTTTTTGTAATTTCCCAAACTATGCAATGTAACAATTTGCATAGCATTTACATTGAATTACATATTATAAGTAAGGTAGAGATTATTGAAAGTATAATGGAGGATGTTTTGGGGTTATATGCACATACAAAGCCATTTTATATGCAGAACTTAATCTTGTACGTGTGTGTGATCTATGGGGGAGTTCTGTGATCGTTCTTCTGTAGATTTAGAGGGGGCGACTGTACCTCAATTTATGTACCAATATTTCCACACTAGTTATTATTCCTTCACCAATTCTGATGCCTCAGGATTCCTCATGTTCCATCATTTCCTTTCTGAGAAATAACATTTTAAGGCAACTTCGAAGTGAATATCTGCTGATTGAAGATCTTTAGCTTTCTTTCATCTGGAAATAATTTATTTTTCATTTCTTAGTACTAGATATAATGAATTTAGAATTTAGTTAGAATTGGTATAGAATTTGGTGAATAATTCTCCTCATTTAGCACTTAAAAATATTTTGACCTATTTCTGGTCTATGATTTTAAATGAGAAATCTACTGTTGTTTAATTTGGTATCCCCTTATATGTAAAGTATTATGTCATGCTGATTTCTTTAGAATGAGTTTTATTTATCTTCAATTTAAAATATTGAATTACAGTATATCTCAGTGTGCATTTCTTTGAGGTTACCTTTATAGTAACCTCTCAGATTCTTGTATCTGTACTTTAACGTCTTTCATTTAATTATGGAAAGTTTTCAGTCATTAATTCTTCAGCTGTCTGCCTCATGCATTCTCCTTCTTTTCCTTAACAATTTTGGATCATTTGCTTCCATTTTACTGCTCAGTGCATTTGCTCTCTCTTGTTTAGATTTTGCAAGTCCCACTGTCAGCCCTCAAGTTCACTAATCTATTTTTTATCATCTTGACTGTACTACTGAGCCTATCTAGTGATTTATAAATTTTTATTGCATATTTTGGCTCTAGCATTTCCATTTGAGTTTTTTTATTTCTCATGTATTCCCTAGTTTTATCTATATTTGTTTCAGGGAATTTATAATTGCTTATTGGAGCCTTTTTATAGTGATTACTTTACAATATTTGTCAGATAATTCCAACATTTGCATTATCTTGATGTTGTTTGGCACCATTGATTCTTTTCCCCATTCAGGTTGTGATATTTTTATTATTGTTCTTGATATAATGAGTAGTTTCTGTTGCATTCTTGACATTTTTCTGTTATTTAGTAGACTGTTAAGTTTATTGAAAGCTTTTGTTTTACAAAACACTAACCCTGTTCAGTGTGAGCAGTTAGATTTGGCTTAATTTCATGGGCTACAATCCCTATGGTAGTTTGATGAAGAGTAGTATTCTTTTGGCCTCTTTCACTTGCTTGGTTCTTCTTCTTCTGGACCTGCTCTTGTCCGCAGGCCTCCGAATGTCTTTCTAGGGTGGGATCTGATGGCATCTCTACTTGCTGCTCTTCAGCTGTCCCAGTATAGGCACCTGAGGACAGAGGCTTTGAATAGCCTCTCACCTGCAAGGACGAGGTCCCTTTTCCTGGTTCTATACATCCACTCTGACCACCTGGGTCAGGGAGGAGGAAAGGCTCCCAGACCAGATCACCTGCTATTATAAGGAGCTTTTGGTGTTTTAGCCCATAAGCTTCAGTATCTTTTAGCTTAAAAAAAGGTATTAAGCCTGGCAGAAAATTACTGTATCTCCCTTCTTGGTTATTTTTCAGTTGTCCTGATCAGTTCCCCTTCTTAGGGATATCAGAACCCCTTATGGGTCAAGGGACAAATGAACCTGTTGAGTTGCTCTAGGTTGCTGTACTGGGTATCCAGAAATGCCAGAACTGAGGGAGATTCCTCAGTTGGGTGGGGTGTGCAAGGTGCTGTGAGGCTGTACCACTCCTTCGAGCCTGAAGTCTCAAGCAGTTTCACTTCTTGGCATCTTTTAGAGTCATCATCTGTTCTTTGCCCTGTGTTTTATAAATGTGATCAACAGGACAAACAGGGAAAATGAGTCACAACTCTATTGGCCTGTCTGAAAACTGTGACATCCTATATTTAAAGTTTATGTATAATGTCCCACAGGCAGACGCCGAATGGAACTCTGAATAATACTAACCACTCCCCTAGAGGGACATGTGGACCAGCATGTTAGCGTGATTCTTCCCAATTCATATTCTCTTTGCTTAACAGGCTGCCTCAGAAGTTAGTTTCCCAGCAGAGTGAAATATCAAGAACTCTAATCACACCATCCTCTGTATTTCAACTCCACTCTAGAACACAAAGTTCATACTAAATATTCTCTGAAAAACAAAACTTGACTTCCATTTAACCATACAGATTTAGGATTATTTTGAAATCATTTTTCCTCTCCTTGATATGACATCATCTACAATATGAGAGTGCAAGACATCCTCATAAATATCATTTCATACTGACTTATTATTTAACCATTTATCATAGTTTATAATCTCATCCAAAAAGAAGCAATTTTTAATATTGTTGTGCTTGAATTTCTATCCAAACAGGATAATGTAACCGAGCTCATTCCATCTGATAAACTGTCAACAGTCATTTTGATTGTGATCAATGTACAGGATTGGATAAAAGTTACTTCTAGACTGTACATGTGCATGTCCTTGAAATAGCAAGGACTTAGACTCTCTCATCCTGTGAGCAAGACAAATAAATACACACAAGTGAATATGCAAGGCTGTGGCTGCTGGGTCACTGGTGCATGAATCAGAGTCAGAGTCAGGATTGTGAATGGTGTCCAGTTAAAGGAGACTGAGCACAATTGCAAAGATACATTTTCTTGGGCCATGCATCACAGGAAAGAAAAACGCTATATTCATATACTCCCTGATTAATTATACAGAAAGTTTGCTGTGTTATTTTCTGGCATGGAGTTTTATATATTTATTTTAGGAGTTAAAGAGAAAAGATGACTCCTAGGACTTCGCTGTATATTAAGTACACAGAATAGAGGTTTCATTCTGTTATATTTATACATGCATGAAACACACTTCAATTATCAGCCCTTCAACCCTTCTGCTACCCTCTTCCTCAGTCCCTTTCCTTTTCTCCATCTCCTTTCTACTTTCATGTCATCCCTCTCTTTCGTTTTTCATTTTTAAATTGTATTCTAGGATATTTTTTAAAAGGAAAAGTGTAAGACAGGCCCTATCGGGCTTAGGCTTTCTTTATCTCTGGGTCCCACATTGTTGATACTATGTGTGTGTTTGTGTCTTAGTCTGCCATAACACGATACCTTAGGCTGGACAGCTCAAACAGTCAAATTTACCTTCCCTCAATTCTGCAGCCTGGAAGTCCAAGATCAGAGCAGCAGCATGGTCAGTTTGTGGTGAGAGCTCTCTTTTGGACTGGCAGATGGTTACTTTCATGCTGCATTTGCGCATGGCTGAGGCAGAGCATGTGTGAGTGCAATCTTCTCATGTGGGTCTTAATGCCATAACAAGGACCATGGTCTCAGCTAAACCTAATTACTTCCCAAAGGTCCCATCTCCAAAGAGTAACACACTGCGTGCTTAACCCTACGAAGTGGGAATTTAGAGGGCTATAGTTCAGTATTCAGTGATATGCAAATCTACATATGCCTTTGCCAGATCAGCAAAGTAACTGTCAAGACTACCAACTACCCTGAGTCACCAACAGTAGATAAATTAATGTTGCCATCCCTTATTATAGAGTCAGTAACTTATAGTCTATTTAGAGAAATTATAGTGTGCAAAAGAAAATGCACTATATAGAACAAAAAAAAGTAAATGAAATATTCTCAAGGTAAAGAGAAATAACGATTATCTAATAAACTCAAATGATGTTGTTTAGTAATGTCTAAGTGTAATGAAGCAAAGTTCTCTCTCTCTCTTCCAGCTTTTTACTCTCGTTCTCTAAGTTTCAGTACCTGCCTTCCAAATCAAACCTTCCCTCCATCCTATATGTCTTTTAACTGCTGATTTCTTCATGACTAGGGCTTTTTCTGCAGAGGTGGGCTTTCTTTGGGCTATTGCATGCTCCTGTATCAGGATCACTTGAGATGTAAAACTCAGCCTTTTACATTTCCATACACATATCACTGATATTTTCTACTGAAGTTTGCTGGCAGATGGAAGCAAATGCAAAACCTAAGCCACCGAAACTGTATGAACAGCAGCATGGAGCTGATTAGATTCCCTTCCTTTTTGCTGTCTGATAATGTCTACATTCATTCAGGTACTCACTCGGCCTCATTTCCAATATGAACAAAATTTGCTAGGCATTTCCTAACATTCCTTAGGCCTGCACAAGAGAACAAATGGACAGTCTGCTTGGAGCTAGAACTCACCCCAGTGTACTGAGGAAGATGAATATGGGCAAAAGATCCACATAGATACCAAAAGGAGCTGTTGAATTTGTAAATCACTGGGGCATAATTTACAAGAGGCACCACAGTCTTTGAGTAGAAACATCCTTTAAAACCCAAAAAGCCCATATGCTAGAAGAGGAAATAGTCAGGGACAATACAAGTGGGGCCTTCCAAAGCACGGGGTAAGTGTGAGTACTGGAGGGGGCCGTCGTTTCTTGGGCTATGAGTAGCGCTGGCAGTAAATATCTCTTGGTTATTCTTTTTCAATCCAGTGCATTACCTGTCTTGATATAATCTAATGTTTGATCTGTGATATCACCATCCTTTCTGTAATTCAGGGGTCATTTCTTATTCTTAATCTCCCTTGATTATGTGTCATCTCATTTTCTCACTCCCTGTCTGAAACAGCCAACAGCTTGGTGTAGAAACTAGACAGCTTTATGCGATGCTGCATAACACAGCGCTGAACACAACCTGCCATACTACAGTCTCTGTAATAGGAAGATATCAAAGAGTCACGTGCCTCATACCATTTCATCTCCTGGAGGGAGTAACACTGCAGACTCCCATTCTGCTGCTTGACCTTCACTTCCAAAGAAATGAATCTTTAAGAAGACAATTTCAGAAGCTCTCACTGATGAGTGGGTGGTAGTTCTTGGGAAGACGAGCTTGCTGCCTGCTCCTCAAATCACAGACCACAAATAACCTCTTATTTTTATCCATAAAAACATGTTTGATCGCAGCACAAAATTGTTGGAAAGGAAAAAAGTAATCATTAGCCACTGCTATTTTCTGCTTTAAATATTATGGGTTATTTTACTAACTTTTAGAAAGCCAGTGCTGTGTCAGTATTCCAATAAATGTGTTTTAGATTACTTAAGAATCATGTAACTGATACCTGGAAAAATCAGTGTTTTAAGAGATTTGCAGGGTGCACTTCGCCCAATAAAGAGCAAAGCAAGTTGCATTCTTGCTCTTGCTGCTCTTCATTTCCTGTGGAAGAATCATCCCTGACTTTGATTAGGAATGAGCAGTACCAAATTTTGATTTATAGCTTCACTTGGAAATCTGCTAGTTTAGGATTAACAGAAATTTCCCATTCACTATCCTAATCTTACCCATTAAGAGCACAATTCTATATTCACTAGGTAGAGAAATAGCAGAGAATTTAACTTGAGACCTAAACTTGGCGCAGTATTGGAGGAGAGTGAACACTAAAACTAATGACCTCATTTTTACCCTCTTTCATGAAAGGAAAACTACCTTCTCCAACACATGAGATAGGAAAGTGAGGAGTCATGACTTGCTTAATGCTTCTCAGGGGCGTCACTGAATTCTGAGCACTTGCCTCTGCAAAAGGAAGGCAGGAATGCTTTTGCATTTTCTATCAAATCCTCTGCAGCAGCACTAACGAAGTCCCACTGAGTGTTCATCCAAGCCAAGGTTTTGCATTTGGATCTGAAAGTAGCCCTAAAATATTTTCTTTGTGTTGCATTCTTTTTTCTTTGCAGGAAAAAAAAAAAAAAAAAAAAAAACAGTGTTGAGGTTTCTAGTGCAGCAGATGGCTGCAAGAAGATATGAATACATTATGGGCAAACCAATTTACTTTATTATACACACCGAATTTAAGGTGTATTTTGCTATATCCTTAAAGAATATTAATCAATAGAATTCATATTACTAAAAGTGGATTTGATGCAGAAATTCTCTTTTTATTTTATTTATAAGCATAAAGCGATAAAATCATGCAAAATAAGAGGAAATCATAAACTTTGTATCTCAGGGGTTACAAGTAAACCATAACATGGAGATATTGTATGAAATATCAGAAGTGCATGGAAAGGATATTGGAAATTTGTTTATCTGATACCCCGTATTCTACACATTTTCTTACCTAGCATCAGCCTTTCATGGCATCTGCTCACTCCTGTTTTCATCACAAATTATGCTCATGTGTATCTCTGTGCTTCTGTCGATGTGTTCCCGCTGTTAACCCCTCTAAAGGCCGCCCTCGCCTAAAACAGAATGAATTTAAAATATATCAACTCTTAATTTAATTTTTAATCAAAGATTTTTAATTCTAAGATTCAAACAGTTCAGTTCTGGACCTGCCCGTTATCCACACTTTCCTTCCTTAGTCATCACCATTAAGAATCAGGAAAAGAAAAAAGAAAAGAAGAGGAAAAGAAAAGAAAAGAAAGGAAAAAAGTAGTGATGGCTACTTGGCCAACTGATGAGCCAGCCTATCGGAAACCTACCCACAAAAGTCACTGAAGAAGTCGCTAAGGAAAGCAAGCCTAGGAAGTCTGACTGAAAAGCAGTGTTAGTGTTGAGATGACGCAGAGCTAAGCACAGCTCTGTTCCTACCTGAGCTCCCTGGGAACTCAGACCCGAACCTTAAAACTGGGCCTCCACTAAAATCTGGCTCAAAAAATTTGTGAGACATTACAAACCCTTGAAAAGCATCTAGGGATAAAAGACAGATAACACAGAGGAATAGAAAGGATCATCTGCCCAGTGTCCCAGAGAGTTTTGTTCAGATTTGGCTCCTGAGTCACAATACACGGTGGGGAGACCAGTGGAAGTGGGGCAGTGGCACTCTTACATGGCTGTCCCTTACCGGCATAACCTAGAAGACAAGTAGCCCTCCAGAAGACATCCAGCCAGAGTCCAGAAAATAAATCAGCCAACTACACACTTGTTCATATAAGATGCCTGTAGCCGCTTGTGATAGGACATCTCTGAGGCTGGGTCCCATGTTAGTGCGTAAGGCAAAAACTAGGGGAAAAGGTTTACAGATCTCTTCATCTGAAGTGGAGGCAGCATCCACTGTCCTTAACCTGAAAGACTGCTGAGGATAACATCAGAGAGTACTGATTTTACTTTTGAAAATCTCACCAATTTCTGTGTGAGACATAATAGTTATACAGCAAAGAAGATTTAAAAAGAAGAGAAAAAGGAGGGAAAATGATACTTGTTCATGTTGTTTTATTATTAAACTTTTAAAAAATATTCAAGATAATATAGTCTTTCTCCGACGCTCCTGTACATAAACCATACTCTAACCTTTTAGAGTGTTTCATATTGATGATGCCTAATGAAGAGCTATAATTAGTTCTCAACAACTGTGAATGAAGGCTATAGAGAGTGTCATACTCCATTTAAGCTGCAATAGTGAGATATCATTTACTGGCTGATTTATGAAGAAGGGAAAATGTATTGTGCACAGTTTTGGAGACCGGGGATTCAAAAATCAGAGTGCCAGCAGATCCAGTGTCTACTGAGAGCCTCTTTCTCATAGCTGGTGCCTACTCTGGGTCCTCGTGTGGCAGAGAGGGTGGACGTGTTTCCCAGGCCTTTCCTGTAAAGCCACCAGTCCTACTTAGGACGGCTCTGCCCTCGTGGTTCAATAACACTATACAGGCTCCACTTCTAAATACTATTGAAGTAGTGACTATATTTCAACTATATTTCAACATAAGAATTCTGAGGTCACATTCAGACCAGCAATTAGATAGTAAAAAGCTTACACTGGAAGAAGAAAAATGAATTTTCTTTTGGCGTTCTGCAAATGTATATCTTTGATTATAATTTCTAACTTCCTTGAGCAATTTTTTTGTCTGAACACAAAGGATGTATACTACACTGAAACTATTAAAGATTAAATGAAATAATATCTAAGAACAATGCAAAACATACTACATGATTTTTGCTACGTGAATGCGAAGCTAACCCAAATGTACACCACACTTCCAATTGAGAATTTGCCTAACAAGAGCATATTTTAAAATGGCATGTCTGCAAATGCGGTGGAAGCAAAGCTTGTCTTTTTCTTTAAACATGTCTCATTTGTGAGTTACTTTTTGCATCCGCAAATAAATTATGAGTTGATTGTGGGCAAGATCTGTACCTTACATTTTCACATATCAATTGCTAAGTGGCACAGTGCTGGGTACAGACTGTTAATACTATGAATTGGTTTCCACAATTGCTAATATTTGTAATCAGAAGGATCAGCAAGTTTATATCCATTTTTAAAATTACACCGGCACTTACATTTTTCCTATTAACATGGACATAGATCAAAAATTTTAAATGGGGGGCTGGGGTTATAGCTCAGTGGAATAAGCGCTTGCCTAGCAAGCGCAGGGTCCTGAGTTCGATCCCCAGTACCGCAAAAAAAAAAAAAAAAAAAAAATTTAAATGAGTGTCGCTCTGTAATAATGTAATGATTGATGGCATATGCCATTTTAAATGGAGGGAAAATTTATATAATCTTACAACTATTTCAAAGAATAGGTGTAAGACAGCCCCAGAATATAGGAACATGTTGGCATACAATTTTGACTTACTTCTAAATAACATTTAGACAAAGAAACATACTTTAGAAATTTCAGCTTTCCACGTCCTCTAGGAGAGGGTGGGAAACATGTTCTAAGGTGATCTCTCTTAGAATTAAGACGAAGGTTAGTGTTTGGATTATGTCAGGATCAGGTTCTCCTATGAATTTCTTCTGCCTACATTTCGATGATATTTTCTCCAGTTTCAAGTTTATCATGTTTTAGCTCCTTCTGTGTTGTATTATTTATTTTGATATTTAGTTTTACTATGTGTTTCTCATATTAGAGAAATAATGTGACATTTAAGCTGGTGTGTCTGATTTTCCCTTGATGTTATGCTCCCAAAGTACATCCGTTTTCCTAGAAATGACCCAAGTTTATCTTTATTGAGGACAGAATAGTATTCCATGCTGTCTGGTATTTTCTTTAACCATTCATCTGTTGAAGGACATATAGGCTGCTTCCAAGACTCAGCCATTATGAATTATGCAGCTATAAAGAATTCAAGACAATCAGATCCCCCAAAATAAAAAATTCAAACAAAAAATGGGCAAGTGAAATGAACAGACACCTCAAAAAAAAATTCCAAATGGCCAAGAAATGCATGAAGAAATGATCAACATTGCTGGCCACTGGAGGAATGCAATTAGAAGAACAATGAGACCCCACATATCCCAGAAAGAGGGGCTGTCACCAGGAAATCAAAAAATAACAAATGCTGGAGGGCCTGCAGGGAGAAAGGAATCTTTCAACACTGATGGTAGGAAAGTAAACTAGTGTAATCGGTAGTAAACTAGTGGGAATCAGTATGGCAATTCTTCAAGAAACTAATACTAAAACTTTCATGTGATCTAGATATTTCCCTTCTAGGTATCTATCCAAAAGTATAAAACACATCACATTAAAATACATTTTAAATAACATATGCAGTTGTTTCATTTATACTTGAGACACTAGTATCCCCTGTACTATTATTTGTTAAATTCTAAAATCTCATCATGCTTTTGAGTGCCTCTACTTGCCGTTTGCACACACCTAGCCAGACTACTCACGTAGCCACCCTGCACATGCTCTGCCCAGCTAACCAAGCCTTCTATAAAGCCCTATAATGACTGTGTTCATCTGCATTCTTGCGTCTTCTCCAATTGTTCCTTCAATCTTGATCTTTTTGTTTCGACTTTCTTAAATTTATACTTTTTCTAAAATTAAATGCACACCAGGACCTGCTTAATGGTGAAATGATGGGCCTTGCATGTCCTATTTCATTCTGAGGGAAGTCAGCTGAGCTGAAGCTCCTGTTGAAAGGAGAGGTCTGGTGTGCAGGTCTTGCTTGATGTACACTAGCTCCTGACCCAGAGGTTAGCCTAGAACCTGTGACGTGACCTCTTCTGCAAATAAGTAAGTATAATCAAAAGTTTTCTCCAGCATTTGAATTAGGAAATGGAAAAAAGTAGTTAATAGAAACAGGAAGGGAAGGAACGCAAGGAGTGGAATTAGGGGCTGACATGAAGACTTTCTCATCAAACTGGGAAAGAAAAGTATAGACAAAACAAAGAACATGTATAATGTTATATATTTAATGCTCTATACATTATATGTTAGTATGTAGGGGAAACCAAGCAGTCGGGGAAGTCAGACTATGCTGACATGGAACTCTGGTGTGAATGGGCAAGAAGAACTTTTCAGACCTCAGCTCTGTGCATCCGTCTCCATCAGGTTGTGCGCTTCCCCTGGGGCACACAGCACATCGGATGCATGTGAGTCGCCATTACCCAGCATCCTCTGACTCATCAAATTAACTCTATCACTCTTGAGCTCTCATGTCATGTCTTTCTGTTCTTTTTTATTCTTTCTACCCAAACACCTAAAAAACAAGAAAGAAAAAGCTTGGACATTTATTAAATGTTCACTGAATGATTTAAAACAATACAGGAGTCCTATAAATTAGTCTTTATCCAGAAATACACAAGAGAATGATTCCAAGTCTTGTTATTTTAGCTTGGCAAATAGCAAAGAATCCAATTTAATTTTTAGCATGTTGATTTCCTTCTTTTGCCTTTCTTACTAGGACCTGCCAATAATAGCAGCAGGGCTGGAGCCAAATATCAAAAGTGTTTAATCCATAGGTAATTGAGTTGGATAAATGGTGAAAACTTATCAAAGATTGGTTTATGCCAAGATGAAAAAAACTATCCCTCAGATACAAGGAACAAAAGTGAGTAATATTATTTGGCTATTTATCTCCGCTATTCATTCTTCCAAATGGTAGGGTTCCAAATAAAAGCTCTGACTTTTTTAAATGTAAAAATTACAATAACTTAATAAAATGAGTCAAAAGTTCTAGCTACAAGAAAATGTCAGAAAAATTCCTTTGTAGTTTCAAATTTTATAGAAATGGATAAAATAGAGGTAATAGTTCTCCCTGAAATTTGAAGATAGTTATTAAGTGATCATTCAGCTTCCTCATTCTAGCTTTTTAGAGTGTTCCAACAGGTTATATTTTCCATCCTTTTAATCACTGCGGTCAGTCTTTTTCTGAACCAACCAATTTCTCCTTATCCTTCTCAAGTAATTTTCACAACCTGACAATGGCTTGTGTTTAATGACAGAGTGAACCAAAAGGATCAAAGATTTATTTGGCTCTTGCTGGCTTGTATCACAACAGTGACAGAATGTTCTGGCTCAGAGACAAGAGGAAGCAATAAATATAGCATGTCTGACCTTCAGGAAAGTTTCTGATTCTATTACAAATGCCATTTTATGTAGCAAGCCAGAAAGCTAATTGTCTTCATTACGTAACAGATGGGGCTCAAGGGGCCTTTCCTCTTTCTCTTTTAATCCTTGTGATTTTGAAGTAAATATAGTGGCCTTATGTAAGTTTTTCAAATCTTTGGGGTAGTCATGTTGATGATCTTTTTGAGACTTTTCTGGCTTTTTGGTATTATCTGTGAATGAAGCAGAGGACCTCATTGTACTGCACCTTCATGTTACTCTTCTTCATACTAGTTTAACAGTTTTGTAAGTTTTATCCACAGAAATGGGGGGGCAGGTAATAAAATGAGAAGAATGTTAAACGAATTAGTATCCCTTGAAATTAACTTAGCACTATAAAAGCCTATTTTATTTATTTATTTGAGACAGGGTCTTGCTATGTAGTTCAGATTGGCCTTGAACTGCTGCACCATCATGCTTGGTCTATAAACTCCTAGCTTGATTATCAGGAGAATCTGTCAGTAATATGATGTGCATTCAGTCTGCTTTTATATCATTTATAGTCCAAGGCCAACTACTGAGAAGTAATAGAGATAAGTTACCAAATAGACGCTTGCACCAAGGTTAGTGTTGATTTTGGATTTGTGAATATTAGACAAGCATCTACTTAAGTTTTAAAGCTTCACTCTTCCATTAAAACAACATGTATTGAATACTCCATGAGCCACATTTGTTCTTATGCAGTGTACCTCCTCAGCAAGTAAAGAAGTTGGATTTGAGGATACCAAAGTCAGTTCCTTTCCCCTTCTTTAGTGTATGCTTTCTGCCCTTTTTTGTATTTCAGGTCCAAGAAGTGCTTGTCTGACTTCTCCTCTTCTTTTCTGGATTTTTTCTATGCTCCTCTCATGAAGTCTTCCTCTTTGGAATGATCATGGTTTTTAACTGAACTTAGCACTTCTAAGTGGTTAGTAATTACCAACGTTTTCTTCATCAGAAACTGGGCTTATATGTCCTTTGGATATCCCGTCTCTACTTGTTTACATAATGCCCTGGAAAAGAAGCTTACACTTTCATATCCTCAGTGTCTACTGATCACCGCTCTTGTCCAAATGTCATGTCTTATACCCCTTTAGATCCTTGGCTATGAGAAAGAGTCTCAATTCTATCTTGGTCTTACTCAACCTTTAGGTGTGTGGCCAAATTTAAACTGAGGTTGTTGAGCCAATAGTTCACAAGTAGACCACTGCTTGTGGGTGGAACCAAGCCAGGTTTCCAGCAGCCAGTCTGGACTGAGTGCTTCTCGTTTATAGGAATAGTGAAACCTTCTGGCCCTATTTTATGCAGATTGATGAAATGAAACCTTTAAAAATTAGGAGGATAGAGATTTTATGTGTTATACTAGAATTATAATATCGAATGAGATCAAAAGCATAACTTTTTAACTCCTAAGGGCACAAATGTGATGACAGGGAATGTTGGGCAAGTTGAGAGTAGAGACTATTTTCTACTTGATTTGTCTTTGTTTCCTACAGATAAATTTAGAACTATGCAAAATTTGCACATTGCACGCTTTTGATGCAATATTTCACATAAATTCGATTTGCATGAAGCAAATACTCTAAATAAAGCAAATATATTCTTTTTCAAAAGAACTGGTGCTGAATAGCACTTTTTGGGCTTACTTAAGCTTCCTGAATTTTAAATCTTATATAGCAAGATAAATTAGCGTAATGTGGTGAAACATGATGGCAGATGCCAGAGAAAATTAAACGTTACAGGCATAGAAGTAAGAGATCTCCACAGATAGCATGGAAATAAGGCAAACTACTAATTTTCTAATCAGTTACTAATCTCATTTTTTGTTCATATCTACTCTATGTGTTTATCCTGACCCCCAAGTTTTAACCTTCTCTAAAATAAAGGCTACAGATAATGATAAGCCCTGTCATGTTCTATGGTATTTCGATTAGGTAGACACGTGGTCACGAGGCTCTCACCGAGGAGGAGCTGATCTCAGTGAACTGCTGCGAATAGGATTCCTCACCCAAAGATCCAGAAGGAAAAGACAACCAAAGTGCACGAGTATGCAAGAGTACACACACATGTGCGGGGACATGTACCTGACTACACACACGTGTGTGCAGGTATATAAATGCAAACAGGTAGGTGTGTGTGTGTGTGTGTGTGTGTGTGTGTGTGTGTGTGTAATAAAGAGAGAGACAGGGAGACAGAAAGAGGGAGACAGGGAGAGAGAGGAAGAAAGGATGGGGAAGACAGAGACAAAATTGGGAAGTTAAAGCAGAGGAAATTGCCTCAAACAGATTTGATCTGAAGGTTAATTAAGAACACAGTTAGAAAGAGAAAATGACTGCCATTATAAACCTCATTGTCTTTAATAGTTAGGCAGTTGTTAAAAAATACAAAAAGTACTTTATATTAGAAAATTTCACATTGCAAATTTATTAGATTCAAAATTGTGCCTATGTAGAAATTTACATATATATTAACACTTTATATTTCAGAAAGTGTAGACCAGATATGTACTCTAAAGTTCACAAATGACTTTGCCATGCTGAAGCTCCATAAAGGAAATATTACCTGCATGCCTAAAACAAAGTTATGGCCCCATAAACTTTAGTTATATTTACTTGGATCCTGGCCTAATAATTTTGTGTTTCAATGATTGGTAAATACACATGTCTTACATAATTCTGACTTGGGAATTATGGGCTTATTTTGAAGACTTTCAATCCAGAAAAAAGTGAGCTGCTTTATATCTATATGTCTCTTTTAGGGGCTGCATTAGACCCCAAGGAAAGTTGCTGGCAACTTAAAACATATGATAGGTAATCTTTATTTTTGTAGATGTCATAATTTTTAATTCTCTTGCTCACCAAAATTTATTAGAAATCCCAAAATAAATATGTCTTTTGCACTCTTTGCAAATCACTGAAATATTTGAGTCACCAAACATGAACTTCTCCTGCTAAAGGAACCTTTGCCTCCTTGCTACAAGTGTCATGGTGTAAACAAGTGTCCTTTTGGAGGTCTGTTTAGTGTCATGTTTTGCAAAATTTTGTGGCTGTATGTTTGTGACTTTGCTATTTAAAATGCTCGTAGGTGTAGTGCTGAAGTTCTGCCAAAAAGGCTTTACTATGCCTTATAGAAAAAATACCTGTGTTAGGTGATTTTGTTGGAGGATGAGTTTTAGTGCTATTGGCTGTGAATCCATGTTAATAAATCAACAACATATAATGTAAAAGGTGACTTTATCCAGAAAGACACATAAAAGTATATATCAATTGGTCAAGAATTAAAGACTCACAGGAATCTAATTCTACATTTCTCCTATGAATAATGGTTTAGAATTCATTAATTCAGTATTTGTGGCAACTGTACAAAACATGATAACATCAGACCAAAAATGGATTGTACTTATTCTTTAGACTGGCACAATTTATCTAGCTTGATGTATATACTATATAACATATAGTATATGTTATGGTTTGGGTCTGGATGTCCTCCAAAGCCTCATGCAGTCATGGACGGGCTTCTAGAGTTTATGACTGATCCATGGTCCAATGTTGGAATTATGGGTGTGAGTGCTACACCCACCCTGGGGAGGGTAGCTTTCACACAATATAGAGGGGGAAAGAGGTTTGTTTTCTCCCCATTTGCTCTTGTTGCTTTTGCTATTTTTCACTGCCATGAACTGTTGCTCTGTGCCATGTGCCACTCTGCCTTAGATCCAGCCAAGTATGGACTGAAACCTCCACAAACCATGAGCTGAATAAACCTTTCCTTCCTTAATTTTGGGTATCTGGCATTTTGTCTCAGCAATGAGTGAAAAATAACTAAAACAGAATGTATTACCAGAGGAGTTGTGTCACTGCTGTGACTGTAACTGATCATGTGGTTCAAAAGCCTTTGGGAATGGCTTGTAGGAAGAATTTGGAAATGTCCAGAGATGTCACCTGAAAGAGAAGTGCTGGAATGCTTAGGCTGTTCTGTATGGGAGAGTTGTGGTCAGCACTCAGAAGACCAGAAGATTGATAGAAATCCTGCCAGTAAAGACCAGGCTCAGGAGGTTCTGCTGGGAAGAAGAACTGCACTGGGTTTTGGACTCCAGATTGTGTGTATTATGGCTTGGCAGAAAGTTTTTCTGCATTTTGCCCATGTCCAGATACTTTGCCTGAGACTGAGATTAAGGGCAGCAGACTGATTAATCTGGCATATGAAATTTCAAGGCAGGCTAATGTTGGGACAGTGGCATGGCTATTGCTGGGGGGTTTTAGCCAAATTTATGTTGAGAATCAAGAACAAGGGCCCAGCAGAATGATTTAAAATGTTGTGAGTTTGGCCAGAAAGGAAGCTCCAGTAAAACTGTGGACTGCAAAAGTAGTGTGGAGCAGATCCTGATTGGTGAGAAGCAGCAAGAGAATGTAAAAGATGGCCTGAGAGCATCACAAGAAGCAGCAAGTCCCCACCCTTTGCAGCCTCAAACCTGCAAAAGTAAAAGACTGCTTTGAGGAGAAAGCCACAGAGCACCAGGTTCCAGAATGATGGCAGCACAGAGAATTTGTTTCTTGGAATAAGGTTCATAGTGCTCAGTGATCCTGGCACTAGACCCCTATAGCCAAGGGAGAAGAAAACCTGGCTACTGCTCTAGCTGGCAGGGGACCTTGACATCATCCATGTGGCACTGATTTTAAGTGCATGCAGAATACAAGAGTTCTGAGGTTAAGAAGGCTTCCACCTAGATTTCAAAAGGCCTGGGAGGCAGTGTGTCCCTGAAAGGGCAATATGTTAAATTGTGAGTGTGTAGTGAGAGGTGCAGTGTGGACCTCAGTAGGTTGGAAAAGTCAGGAATGTGGATTGTCTAAAGAAAGCTGCAAGGAGGGAGCAAAGCAGGTCAAAGAGAGAAGCCTTAGGAACTACAAACACCAGAAGTGCCACAGAGGGACAGCCACATAAGCTCACAATGTGCCACAAATTGCTTCAGATGTTGAATGTGAAACTACAGGACTTAATATTTGCCCTGCTATATGTTCAACTTGCTTTGGTCCCAATGCTCTATATATTCCTCTTTGTACCTTTTGGAATGGTAATGTTTATCTTGTGCCATTGAATGTTGAAAGTGTTTAACTTTTCACTTGTACAGGGACTCACAGCTAAGAGTTTGTCTTAAATCTTGGAGGAGCCTTGGAACTTGGACTTCTAGCAATGAGGAAACTGTTGGACTTTAGCAGCTCTTAGAGATGGACTAGAATGTCTTCTGCATAAAGGGATATACATGAGTCTTTGGGGATCCAGGGTCAGAATATTATGGTTTGTGTCTGGTTGTGTCCCCAAGGCCTCATGCAGCTATGGCTTGGGCTTCTAGAGTTTATGATTGATTCATGGTCAAAAGTGTTGGGATTATGGGTATGAATGCTACATCCACCCTGGGGCAGGTAGTTTGCAGACAATATGAGGGAGGGAAAGAGGCTTGCTTTCCCTCACTTGCACTCCTGTTGCTCTTGCTCTTTTCTGCTGCTATGAACTGTTGCCCTTTGCCATGTGCCACTCTGCCTTGGAACTAGCCGAGCATGGGCTGAAACCTCCACAAACTGTGAGCTAAATAAACCTTTCCTTACGTGATTTGGAGCATCAGATATTTTGTCTCAGCAATGAGAGAAAAGTAACTAAGATAGTGTATAAATCTATAAAGCAATGTAAATGAGATTGATAGATACAGTTAAAAATCATATAGATCAATTATCCAGGATTCAAATATCTGGAAGTTATCTGGAGCATGGTCTTGAGACTAGAAGAAGACTGCTGGTCTATAAACAGTATATCTTTGTTCACTTATTTCTCCTGCTGGCTTGGGACTGCTGATGAATCTCCACTCTGCTTCCTACATGTTCTTGGTTACTGGGACATGAGAATTATGACCACTGAAAGGAGGAACTGAAGACTTGAGAGACAAAGAAAAGCCAGCAGGTAAGCTTGAGTGAGTTCTCTGAGGTGAGGAAAGAAATCATGTGGGGCTGACTGATATTCAGACCTGGAAAAGTTGATGGCTACTGATACAGTTAGATCATTTGATTATACAATGCCCCCAAAGCAGTATTAATTTCCACTTATTCATTCAGCATCAATAATTACTTATTCTGAGTAAGCATTGGATGGTAGAGGTAAAAGGAGGAAAAGCTACTGTTGTTAACTTGGAACCCATGGTCTAGTTTGAAAGACAATTATATCATAATCTCACAATATGCTTTTAGGAGCAGAGTTGACAATTCACTTCTCCCTAGTTTCAGGAGGAAATAGCAGAGTGAGAGTGTATCTTAATAATAGAAGTTCAGAAATGGATCTTCAGGTATGTGAGTCAATCTGTTATTTAAGATGGTACTGGCATTTCTAAAATAGTAGTATAGAGATTGTCAAATTCAAAATGTACTTAAATCCCCTAAAGTCCTTTTTAGAATACACACTGATTCAGAGACTCTGGAGTAGGCCCTGGGCCTGCATTTGCAACATCTCAGATACTGATACATCTCTGCTCTTTGCTTCTCTGCAGAGACACTCCTTGAAAAATAATTGATTCTTGAGCCCTACCCTGATTCGGCAGTCTCAGAGTGGACTTAGGCATCTTCGTGTTAAGCAGCAGTGTAAGTTATACTGATGCAAATGATGTTCAGACAACACTTTTACACAGCACTGATTTATGAGCTCATAAAATTTCTTCATTAGTTGTCTCTCCTTCTACAATTAACACATGTTTTCTAAATCCCACCACCTGGGCATATTTTTAATGCACCTTGTAATTTTAATGAGATGCAAGATAAGGGGGCAAAATAATAACATATTGTGCTCAAAATTAAAATTGAATTCAGAGAATATAGCCAAATTTACTTTGAAACAGGTATTTAGTTTGCATATATTATTAATTATTGTCTCAGATGTTGTATGAGATGCTAGGATTACAAGCCATGAGAAGAAAAGCATCTCTGTTCTTTTAAAGAAGCTATTTTGAATGAACAAATAAATATTGAGTGCTGGACTCCATTCCGACATGGAGTTACCTCCCGGACTCACAGGAACCAGCCTCTTTTGTTTGGACGTCATTGTTTCAACCACTGAGAGTTCCCCCTGGGTTTCCTATTACTCGTTGTAAAATTCTGAGAACTTTCAGTGTGTGTGCCATGTGCTATTTTTTTAGCCCTTTGACTATGATCACTTAGTACACAAAGTACAAAGCATATGTCCAGCAAATCTTGGTTATATTTCATATAACTGAATTTCAAAATTCCAAAAAGTTACAACTGAATTACTTGTTCAAGACAAATAGCAATCCAAGTATGATAAGACTTGTTTTTAAATATGCGCTTTACTTTATTCTGAATATTCAAATTTCTACAACAAAATTAATATTTTTATATTTTCACTTTTATATCAATAGAAGAATTAAGAATTAATTAATAGAAAAATATAAAATCCACAAAGGCAGGATTCCCTTTCCTTCTCTGACTTTTGAAGTCATTTCTATTAGAGTACAAGAGACTGTGCATTTAAGATGATTCTTTCTTCTATAATAATGCTGCACCCAAACAATATACTTTTGTTAGATATCCATGTCAAAAACCAGGAGCAGAGCAAACAATTCCAGCAGAAGTCATTATAGTTGCAAATAAGGAGCATAGTTTTTCCTGGACAGTCTATGACCTGTAACACTGCGAGCTCAAGAAAAATGAAGATGATTTTGTTGTTTTCATTTATGTTTCAAACATGATCAGTTAACCTTAAACATATGTGGCAAATGCCACACAAAAAAGCAATAATCTAAAATTCTTAGAGGAAAATAATTTCAGGTCTTGCAGTAGTTACAAAAACTATGAACTCGGTGAATTTAGAGTAATAAGTCACAGCAGAGATGCTAAACTGGTGAAAATGTAAAAGAAAATAAAGTGCAGGCAAACAGCTGCAGCCTCACTAAGAAGTATAATTTATAAATGAAGTCGAGGATGACAAGACACCCTTTATCTTCATTCTAACATTGGGCTTATGGGCATGGAAATCCCCATTGCTCCAGGAGCTCTGATCTACAAAGATTTTTCTAGACTGACAAGCAAATAAAGTTTTATCCTCAGACACAATACAAATTCTTGTTTTTGTTCACACTAATATATTTCCTCTTCTCCAGCCCCAGGAGATGAGCTGGAGGAATGTTGTTTCTACATATTCTCACCCTGACTCATCTGAATGGCAGCCAAGAATCATCTCCATCTCAGGATCAGTTACGGAGGCAGCACAGGACCTGTACACCTACGTCCATCTCGTCAAAAATAAAGTTCTAATTACATCATTCATTTTTTAGTCTACAACCTAGGGGGATCATTTTGACTGTAAAGCAAACAAAGTGGGGTTATCTCAAAGCATATATTCAACCCAGAAAAGAATGCAAAACAGTGTTTTCAGTGATGGTGATTTGTTATGATATCGATCTAAAATATGCTCCAAAAGCCCCTGTGTTCAGAGGAGACACGGAGAAAGGTGTACCATACTCATGGATGGACTATGCCGTTGATGAGTGCACAGCTCAGTGTGCTGTAGGGAGACGGGCACAGGGTGAAGGCGGTCCCCTGGAGACTTCGCGTAGACAGTACACTCTTCTCCGTGCTCCCCCTTCTTCCTCTTCTGTTTCCTGGCTGCTGCTGGGTGAGCGAGCATCTTCCCTCACCGTGCTCTTCCCCCGCGTTGTTTCCACCTTGGAGACAGCCTGCCATGACTGAAAGATACATATGCCTCCTTGAGGTGGGGTAGGTGTCAGATATTACTTTCTCCAGTAATGGAAAAGTGAGTAATCCATGATTCATTTCCATCTAAGTAATTCAAACTATCAACTAGGACTTTTCAATTCTTTCAAACTTTTGTACTTTATTACAGGCGAAAGAACTAACTCTGTGTCCTTCTCTACCATGCCCACAATTTTTAGTAACAATTCATAGCCTGGAGATGTTTACTATTTTGTTTATTTTGGTTAATAAGAGCTATTAAAACTTCTGAGCCTTATTATCCATGTACATTTTGCTTTTATTGTAAAAAAGTATTTCATGGAGTGTTACTTCTTTCTGACATTTTAAGACATAAAATGGAAACAAAAACCTTGCATTTTAGCATTGAAATAGGTTTAAAAGTAAAATTTGAAATACAGTAATATAATTATACTGACATCTTTTATAAGTGATAACACATAATTGAAGGCTTCTATACCAGAAGAATCACAACCAAGGAAAAAGACAAAGAGCATAATTTATTCTGACTAATCAGGATTGATGTTAATTAAAGAAGAGTGCAGATAATGACTTCTCATTACTACCTGATAGATGGAAATAGATTATTCTTCTTCTAGGTAAAATAGCAGTTAAATAACTTTTAAACAGGATTTATTTTCAGAAGACTTTCTTCTATAATTGGTGAAGCACTTGGATGAAGGTCTTTTGAAAAATCATGTAGAAAAAAATGATTTCATCAAAAGCTGTTTATTCTTTCATATTTTGTCACATCTTTGTAGATGTGCACAAGAAAAAGACAGCATTTGAGCGTGTGGTAATCAGAACAAAATTGACTCATTATTCTGTGTAACGTTTCGCATCAAAAACATGTAGTGAAGTGATTAAAGCACAAGTTTATATCCTGATTTCTTTATCAAATTATTCTGTGAATTTCACCAAGTGTCTAAACTTCTCTAAAGATTTTCTCAACTATAAAATTTTAAAAATAATAGATTCTGCTTCTTAGGATTATTATAAGTACTAAGTAAAATGATCGATGTAGTGTTGGTAGTGCAGAGCTTGGCTCATAGAAGGAGCTAAGTAAATGTTAGCAAGTGTGTTAGTTTTCTATTGATATGTATCAAACTACACCAACTTACTGGCCTAAAAAAAGACAATTTTATTACAAATTTACAAATAATTTTATTGCAGATTTCATTCACCAGTCCTATGGGCGCAAGTTTCCTCTGTCCTCTGCTCAGGGCTCTTCACAGAGAAATGAAGGTGTTGTGTTAGCAGGGACTTCCGTTTCAGCAGAGCCTGCAGTCCCATCTGGGGCTCAGGTCCCACTTCTCTAGTTGTTGGCCGGATTCAGTTTCCTGCAGTTGGAGAACTGAGAGATTTCCCCCACTTCTGGCCACATGGTTCTTCCAAGATACGGTGGTTTATTTATTCAAAGCCATCAGCAGTGCATCTATTGCTGCTGACACCCTAATTTCTTCAGTCTCTGACTTCTAAAGCCTTTTATTAAGAGCTTGTGCCTCATCACATAGGATCCTCACAGCATCATCTGGTGATTGACTTAAAGCTACCTGCTATTAGATGATAATTACATCTGTTAAATCCCTTCAGTTTTACCACCTAAGGTAACCTAATTGTGGGTGTGCTGTCCTATTAAATGTGCAGTTTTCGCCCATGCTCAAGAATTGTGATGCCCACCCTAGAATTCTATGTACCAATGCTATTATTTTATGTTTACCATTATTGTTTTTACTGATATTAATGGGGACATTTCCCATTTAAAATACTTTTACAGTGTGGCTCAGGTAGAGATATACCTTAAAATTTATTCAAGCAAACTCATGGATCAATGAAACAGAATAAAAGATACAGAAACCTCCCCAGGTACACTCAGCTCTGTTATCTCTGAAAAAGGGACCAAATCCTTTCAGTGGAGGAAGGGTAGCCTCTTTAACAAATGGTGTTGAGAATCCTAGCTATCCCAATGCAAATGTTGAAATTAGACCCGTACCTCTCACAATGTGCTAAAATAAAGTAAAAATGAATAAAAGATCTAAACATCAGAACAGAAAAACCTGCAGGAACATAAAATGGGTAAAAATCTTGAAGACATAAATACAGGCAAAGACTGTCAAGAAATAATACCAGGACTTATCAAATGAGATCACATCAAATTAGAAAGCTTCTGCACAGCAAAGGAAATTACTAACAGTGTGAAGAGACAACCTACAGAATGGGAAAAGATTTTGCCAGTTATTCCTCAAAGGACTAATATATGTAATGTATGAAGAACTCAAAAACAGACCCCTTTAAATTTAAAGACCTGGCTTAAAAATGGACATCTGAAGTGAATAAACACTTCTCAAATGAAGAAATACAAATGTCCAATAAGTGCATGAAAAGATATTCAGCATCACCAGCCATTCAAGAAATGTAATTTAAAACAGCACTGAGATTCCATATCACTACAGAAAGAACAGCTATCATCAAGTAATCAACCATTAACAAATGCTGATGAGCCTGTGGGAAGAAAGGAACCCTTCTCCATTGTTGGTGGGACAAACTGAATTAACCACTATGGAAATCAGAATGGAGATTCCTCAAAAAAGTAAAGTAGAAATTCCATTTGACCCAGCTATTCCCTTTCCAGGTATCTTCCCAAAAGAACTAAAGACATCATACCACAGCAATGTATGTACACCCTTGTTTGTGGCAGTGCAATTCATAATAGCTAAATCTTAAAAACAGGCTATATGTCCATCAAGAGAAGAATGGATTTTTAAAATGCAGTTATTTATACACAGTGCCACTCTGCAGATAGACCTGAGTCATTTGTACAAAAATGGATGCATCTTGAGAACATAATGTTAAGGGAAGTAAAATACCTAAGATTCACAAGTTTAAATATCACATCTTTATATGAAAAACTCAGTACATATAAAGTACAAAATAAGCAAAAAGAAAAATGTGTTGTAATCCAGCATGAACAGTATATCTAAAAGTGTTCCTTGATTTGCAACAACTGTCTTACATTCTTTATACATGCTTTGGTCTATTAGTTGTTTTGCAATCTTTATATGTGCTAATTAAGTTTATAAGGTCTTAGGAGATAGATAAATGAGCCTGATGCTGGAAAAATAAAAATGTGGCAGAGGGAGGGGGAAAGAGAAGGGAACTGAAATGTGTTTTATACATGTTTTCATTCCTGACAGAGAAGATATCCATTATGTACTGCAAACATGTACTAATAGAAATTTTTTTAAAAAACAAAAATCATTGAAGATACACTTGGGACAACAATCTCTTATTTCTGGAGAATGCAATACATTATCTCAGTAAATTGTCCAAGCTTGTCTTTTCCTAGCTATTTGCCATATAGTAATAGAAAAAGTAATAGCACCAATAAAAAGAAAAGCAAATAGTTAAGTATCCGAATGTAGGCTTAGAACATATTGCTCCCAATATAATAATGAGCTAAGCTTCAGAAACAGCTCTGAACACTGCAACTGAAGAGATTTTCTGTAAAGATTGAAAGAAAATAGTGATTATTAACATGTCTAGATTGACAAAGGAAATTATTACCTACACACAAAGATTGTGTCACATATATTCACACATACAAACTGGTCTGCAAAATATTAACATTATTTTCAAGACAGAAAAGAGTAGAATTGAATAATTTTGATTTAGAAAAATACAGAAGAACTTTACACAGCTAACAGAATAACCTTCAGGAGAGAAATGTGAAAGTTGTCGAAGGGTCACTTATGTCAAGACAGGAAGGAAGGAAGGAAGGAAGGAAGGAAGGAAGGAAGGAAGGAAGGAAGGAAGAAAAGCCAGACATCATGAAGGAAGAAAACTTATGCCTGATTGCCTGGGACTAACCACCACAAAAGACTGGGAAAGAACCACATGCTTGCAGAAACACGTGGGTACCTCACGTAAAAACCAGTTCTGTCTGTTCCACCTTGGACTAATGCCACTCTTCTTACTAATCACTGAGGCCAAAGATTGTTGGTGCACAATAGCTTATGTAATCCTTCTTATCTTTTATCTTTAAAAAGACCTCCCATAGCCCAGGGCTGTAGCTTAGTTATAAAGTGCTTGCCTACCATGCCTAGCATATGCAATCCCCAAACTGCAAAAGTAAATAAATATTTAATAAATAAATAAAATCCAAAACCAAAAACTTCCTCTTAACTCAGCTCTTCTGAATATGCCCAGAGCTTACTATGACATGCACGATCCCACTGTAAGACTCTGTGTTCCCAAATAAATATCAGTGTTCTTCAGAAAATCTCTCTGATTTATTTTACAGACTGATACCTTAACCAAAGTTAGATTCATTAGGAAATAATAGTTAATTTATGAGGAATTAAGATGTAACTGGGAAAATCTATAGTAATCTTATGAACGAATAACTTTTTACAAATATCAAAATTATTTTGAAGTAGAACTCTAATATTTGTAATAAGTACAAAATGTACACAGCAATCAATTTGTCTTTTGTGGAAAAAATTAGATCAAGGAAAACAACATTTTAGAAATTCTTTAAGAAAAGGTAAATCATAGACCTGATTAGGTGAGAATATTTTTCTCACGGTATTCAAGCATTTTGTTAAATCAAATGAATAGTCTCCACATTCTATACGTACCAGCTTGTGTTTACTAATATGGGCACAAGTGAGTTTTTTTAACTGATAAGGAATAAAATCAAATTATAGGAATTAGATGAGTTGAAATAAGAAATTTAAGGAGGTATATTCAGGTCATATAGGTCTTGCAGAAAAACAGAACAAATAAGGAAACATAGCTGCAAAATATTTTACATTTTTGCTTCTACACAATAAAGTAGGATATGAACAAATACAACTCAAGTCTTGATAGAAGTCAGCCACATACCATTTCCCATAAACTTGAACAGAAAATCTTCATTTCATACAGAGATTTATAAGGAAAAATTTTCCCTGAAAATGAACTAATCCTTCATGGTAGAATTTGATCAACCCATCTGACATTGGAGGAAAACTTAGAAGGTTCCAGGGATCTTCTAAAGAAAAGAATAAGACCACATAAACCTGAGATCAAAAAAGTATGATTGATGTACAAAAGACTTCAACTAAGTTTTTATATTTGGGAGATTACAGATATTAACTGTACAAATAGTTTTTGTTAATGATTTAGTCACCATCAGTGCTATTAAATCAAATTGTCTAATGACACTGTTTTACTGACTGTTACAGTTTTCAACTGGATGTCTCCCCAGAATCTTATGAACTTTTAGATGGGGCTTGTTCAGAGGTAGCTGAACCTAGAGTGTGTGATTGACTCATGATTCAATGCTAGGACTAAAGATGCTGGGATTAAGGGTGGGTGATTGCTGGATCAGTCCACTTATTGGACTGGCACTGCCCTAATCCCAGCAGTCTAGATAAGACAAAGCGCAGAAAGAGGCTTGTTTCCCCTTTACTCTTGTTGCTTTGGGGTATCTTCTGCTAGCATGAACAGTTGCCCCTCTGCTTTGCTGCCCTGCCTTAGAGCCAGACGATTAGGAACTGAAACCTCTACAAACTGTAAGCTAAAGAAACCTTTTCTCCTTTAGGCTTGGGTATTTGGTAATTTGTCTCAGCAATGCGAGAAAGTAACTAAAACGCTGATTCTTCCCCTGGGCTTTGTTTCCTTAGGGGACTTTGTCCAGGGAAAGATAAGAACTTAAGCTGTTTGTCACAACTGTAAACAAGCTTGACGGTGTTGCGATTGCTATTCCCAGTCTCTGCCTGGGGAAATGGGGCTAGACTAGAAAACTTCAAGACAAATTAGGAGAGAAAAAATTGTTCTCAAATCTAGTACCTTTATTATTGTGTTAAAATTCACTTTGATGAACGTTCTTGATAATTTCACCTTCATCTCTGTCACTGTGATTGGTACAATAATTCCTACCACCAAAATGTCTACAGGCTAAACCCTGAAATGCATGACTTGTTACCCTACAGGGCAGGTGTATTTAAATCGAAGGACTTTTCGGGTGGGCAGATTACTCTGCATTATCTACAGGTGAACCACTGTAATCACAGAGTTTCAAACAGACATTCTTTCCCACTGTGGTCACAGGAAGAGACGCAAGAATGAAAGAAGAGGTAAAGGAGTGTAACACTTTTGGCTTTGGACACGGAGGAAGGGCCACAGAAGGCAGGGGCGTGGCCTCTTCGAATTTGAAAGGCAGGAAATGTTTTTTTTTTTTTTTATGGTTCTAATGTTGCTGCATTTCTTTGTGTTTTTTTATTTTTTTTATTTTTTATTTTTTTATTTTAAAAACATAAAAGTACAAAAACATATTGACAGACACCTATTATCATAAAAAATAGTACAATCACAACTAATCTATAGACAAGGTGATATGGTCTCAACAGTGGTTATTGCTTTATCCATTGATATCTTCGAATTGTAAATGTATGAACCCATATACAGACATGCAAATTTAGTCAGACAATTAATCCTCTCAACAACAGAAAAAACACAAAAACCAAAAATCCAAGGACAAGAAACAAAACAGGCAAACAACAACAGCAACAACATCAACAACAAAAAATACACCACTAGTTGCTGCTTTACATATTGATATCTTCGAAGTGTGTGTTCAGGATAACACATACAGACATACAACATTGATCAAATAACCCATCATCGATTATTCCTTAGCATTAAGTGATATAATACAATAGTAGAACCATGTTAGCCCTCCTGCATATATGTATATTCATATATACATACTTACATTTTTGTCTTTTTCTTTTCTCCTTTCCGTCGTCCCATCTGTTCTTTGTTTTTGAACAGATTTCCTTCATGTCTCTTAGTTTATATTCGCACCCTCGGGTTCTTACACCAGTGATGCAATACGTTGCCTGCACATGTATCGCTGATTTATTTCACTTATGAGTATGGACTCCAGTTTTGTCCACTTGCCTACAAAGTCCCCAAAACTGTCTTTCTTTATAGCTGAATAATATTCCATTATATAAAAATGCCACAATTTTTTAATCCAGTCTTCTGTGGATGGGCACTTGGG
>PVLD010015731.1:0-47520 GCA_004027595.1 Dinomys branickii
GATACTGTATTGCATCAATAATTTACCTTTCTTCCCTTAAATTTGTCACTTTTTCCTCTGTCCTTTTTATCTTAATGTAATAAAAGTAGATATTAATAAAGTGAAGATCACTCTTCTAACTTCTATGACAAAATAAAACAAAATTTCAGAGCAAACTAATTACAGAATAATAATAGGTCATACATGGTGTGCCATAATCTTAAAAGAATTACACAAGTGTTATTCAGA
The DNA here is from genome assembly GCA_004027595.1 of Dinomys branickii. Lineage (NCBI taxonomy): Eukaryota > Metazoa > Chordata > Mammalia > Rodentia > Dinomyidae > Dinomys > Dinomys branickii. The sequence goes on from PVLD010015731.1 coordinate 229, forward strand.
ATTCAGGTCATTGATAGAAAAAGACTAGTTCACGAAAATGAAACAAATACTAGCACAAAACTATTTCTTTCAATGAACTATGAGAAACGACTAGTACTCAATGAATGAAAACATACTGAAATATTCTTGAAACAACGTACAAATAATTTGGAGGATCATTTGAACTTCATCTTATTTCCTGTTAAGCTCTTTTCTGTTTTCCTTTCTCTCTGAGTCTTCTCTCTCTCACACACAGTTTCTCAGATAAGAGCAATCATTTCGATAAACCACAGACATCAGCAATACACCTAGGAACAGTCAATGCTTAAAATTTCCTTTTCTCTTGATCAAGTTTGCACGCTTGTATCTGGTAATCAGAATGACCAGAATGAATGATCTTAAAACAATATGCACTATAAAAACCATTGTTGAACTCCTACCATCGGGTACGGTGAAGCTCTGCGTCATTTCCAATGGTTTATTATTATTATTTATTATTATTATTATTACTTGTCTTTGACTGTTTGATCTGCGTTACATTCTTAGGTATGGTGGACTGAGAAACTTCACTGAAGGTAAGGGTATGTAATGTAGCAACTGTGAAGGCCTCAATTTCATTTTTCTTTTATTTCTTTCCTTGAATTTTTCACTTTTAATTTTTTCTGTCTGTGGACCTACTTATTGCAAAGAAATTTTCATTTCATTTCATCTCCACTAGGAAAGAACTGTTGTGTATAAGAGTTCTTTAAAATAAGTCTAGTGTAATCACTGAGAGATGAGCCTGAGATTTCATTTCAGATGTTTTTGATTTAAAGGTCCATGAACTTAAGATAGTTTTGTGGTGTACTTCTATTAACCTTGCTTAGTCTCTATCTCTTTATTTATATATCTACGTTTAATTGAATCTTATTTTATTGTCCTTCTGGTCAAAGATATAACTTCCCCTTTATTCCTTCCAATTCTACTTCTCTTCTCCCTACTGTGTCTACGCTGGACTACCATCAGGACCAACCCTCCATGTCTGCAGGCATTCATTCATCTACCACTCATTCAATCATTAATCCCTTCATTTAATAATTCAACAAATGTTCTTAGACAATCTAGGGTGCCATTCCCCTTCATGAGAATCACAAACATTAAAATAATGTCATACGATTAATAACTAACATTATACCTATCAAACATGTTATGGTCAACCAAAATAATTAAACTATGGTGAAAATCACAACCAGTTGTAATATTCATTGTGAAGGGAGCATTAACACAAGACATTCTATTTTATTGATATGGGGAAGTGTTTTGCATAGGTACTTTTTTCGGAAAAGTGTAATCTGTTACTTGGATTCTGAAGTCACTTTTAAAGGTCTAACTTATCATGTGCATTTTTGTTGGATAAAATTGTTACATAATAATCATAGGTTTCTCATAGTTTATTCATAAATTCCATCATTTTTTGTTATATCATTGTCATATTTCACTATTAAATAGGAATGGTGTAATGATTTATGTACTTTTTATAATTATAAGAAAAACAGCTAGAAATACATGATCTGAGTCAAAGAAGTGCTCTAAAGTGTCTTTGATACAATTTACTAACATGTTTTGTATAAGGTTCAAATGCCCGTGCCCACTAGCTGTCTAAGGGGAGCCATCTCACAACACAACCAATGTTAATATAAACATACATTCAATTTAGCATGTGACAAAGCATACTTTACTATTACATAAATTTGCCTTTACTTGATTTATCAACAAAATTTAAATATTCCCCTACATATTACTTGAATTTCTGAAATGTTTTTCTTTAACCAGTGAATTATTAATGTTTCTTATGCTGACTTATCAAAAACATCTCTTTAAATGTAAATCTTTACTAGAGTAATATTATTATATTAGAAATTATTGTTTTAAATATTGCAGAGTCTTTTCTCATTGAATGCACTATTCACATGACAATGGTTAAAAGACTCCTGGTGTCACATGACTGAGTGCACAATGCTTTCCTCCCACTTTTGTGACTTCTCTCTGAAGTAATGATTCAGTAGTAAGACCAGAAATAGAATCAGAACAAAAACCACGTAAAAGGAATTAACTGAGAGGAAATTTCTATGATTTTCAAACATCAAAAAGAAGGGGAAGTATAATGATAATTGAAACAACAGTGCAAAACAAACCCCAGAAGAACCAGAGAGAAGCCAAGCAAAGGTGGAGGCCCATCTGCCCAGGAGGCCTCCAGAGGGGATACCGGAAAAGAGACAGAGGGTGGGGGTGGGGAAGAATCTAGAACCTAGACCTGTTCATGGGAACATCCCCTGGTGGCCACCCTTAGTCCTCTGCAGTCCCTGGTCTATGGTAGGGGACAACTGGGCTCCTATGCCAGGCAAACAAGCCAAAAGAAGTACCCTACTTTGCAAAATTCAGTGTGTTCCTCAAGACAGCCAGAGATGGCTGTCAATGAGTTGGGAAACGAGAGTGCAGAAGGAATGACTCCAGCCAATCAGGCATGTATGGTTACCACTACAAGACCACCATCCACGCACGCATCCCAAAGTCGGGTCTGAGAAACTGAGCAAAGACAGAGTACTTTCCTTTATTTCATTTTGATGCTGAAAGGTTTTCCTTGTTGTTGTTGTGCTCATCTTGTTTTTGAGACAAGGTCTCATTATATATTCCAGGCTGGAGTTGAACACACTAGGTGGCCTCAACTCATGCGATTCTTCTGCCTCAGCCTCACAATAACTAGGATTACAGTCTCATACCACCATGCCTGGGCTAAGGCTTGCATTCTATGTAGGACAGCCTGTTTACCTTTTAGGGGGACACTGCTTCCACTGGTGTTTACAAAACATACTCTAAGTGCACAATCAATTTAAATATTGCTTATACTTTCCAAAATATTTTCAGCTTTAAACATTTTAAATACTTAATCCTTCAAAACTGTATCACCTAAGATGTAACCTAGTATTTTCAAATATCAAATTGCCAAACACAATTTTTGATGTTTTAAATTTTTACAAGTGTTTTACTATACATTATGCATTTTTTCTAAAATGATTATCATTTTCAAGTGAGCTGTCTACTAGTTAATGCTAATTTCACTGTGCTTTATCTTTAAAATAACTCAATATTTGAGATCAACCCATCAATTTACTTTTTTCCAAAATTTTCTTATTTATTCCGCAGATTAATATAGTTTCACCAAAATCTCCAACATTTGTCATGATATTTTAATGACATTGTCTTAAAGTTACAAATAAATTGAAAATACACATCATTGAGGTAGTAGTCTTCTCACTCAGAAATATCTCTTCACTAATTTATATTTTTTGCCCTTTTAGTAAAATTTTATTATTTTCTTCACATGGCAACAATATATCTACAGAAGCTACCTCTAGTTATTTCTCCTTCTATTGTTATTGTGAAGAGACCTTTCTTCTCAGTATTTGTCTGTGCTGTCACTAAATTTGTATTTTTGGCAAAATTTTAGCGGAGAGGAAAATATCATTCTCTTACTATTGAGTTATGAAATTTTATTTTTTCTTAAAATTAAAAAAAAAGCTCTATGAGACTTAATACAACTATAGAAGTTTCCAACCACACCCACAGCCAACAGACATTCTCATCTCCAGCAGGAGTCTCTTGGAGTTCTAGAGCTGATCCCTTTGGTGCTCACTCTCACATTTCTGAACAATCTACTTATATTGTTATGTATTGATTTTTCACTTTCAAGAATTATCCCACTGAATTCCTCCTACAGAAAGTACAAACTAAGCTCTCTTTTACAAGCAGTTCTCCTATGGTTCTAAACTCTTGATTTTTATTTGATCAACATTTATCTTATTATTTTTGTACAAATAGTATAGATAGTTGAGCAGACCTATAGCTTTCCTTGTCAATTTTTATTCTTCTTCTCTCTGACATTATAATTGCCTTGTTTCAATTTGTTTGCTTAGATGTATTTATTGGTTTGTTTCTGTATGAGATAAGGCGCGGTTTTCTATGTGCAGTACTACTCTTTTAATTCATTTCTGTATTCTTTCCCTGTAGTGCAAAATCCTTGGTTCATTAAGGCTACTCGGTAAAGTAGTGCACACCTGTAATCTCAGAACTCTGGGAGAATGAGGCAGAAGGACTGTAAATTCCAACTCAGTCTGAGCAACTAACAAGGCCCTGTCTCAAAATATAGACATTTTTAAAAGGCTGGGGATATAACTCAGTATAAAGACCACCCTCAGTACTGCCATAAAACATATATATTAAAAGACATTAAGTGCACCACCACATCCATCTTTTGGGAGCAGTTTCTCCAAAACACTATTTCCAGTAGAGTACCCCTTCCTCTCATCACGTCCTTGAGTTTTCTCCAGTATGGAGATCTTTCTCTAGTTATGGGTCCATTGTCTTCTGGATCTCATTTCTTTCCCTTCCACACTTCCTCAGTATATTATGGGGTGCATCTCTTTTACTCCCCTCCTGGAAAAAATTCCACAGGGTCTATTTTCTTCATGCCCTGCCAGTTTACAAATGTTTTTATTTGCCATCATATTTAATTGATGCTGATATACTGAGGGTAGAATTCTAGGTTGGAAATTACTTTCATTACAGGGTCTGAAGGCATTTCTGTACTGTTGTCCAGCTTCTGCTGCCTCTGAAACTCTTTGCTGTGCAGACTCTTGATGCTTCGCATGAACCTGTCTTATTGCCCCTGGGATCTTTTAGGCTGGCCTCCTCTCTTGCAGCCTTGATTTTTACAGTACTATGTCAGTTAGTTTTCACCCATTTTGCTGAGTACTCAGTGGATGCTTCAAGTCTGGTAAGGTGAGTCCGTGATATGAACAATGTGCAGCATGCAACTGTTGTTAATTTCCTAACATCTCGATTTGAAATTCTGTATCATTTTTATGTGTTGTTTAATGCTGCTTGTTTGTTTTGTTTTATTGTTTTAAAGAGAAAAGAACAAAAACAAAATTATAAATTTTGTATCATTTCTATTGTCTTTTTTCTATTCTCTTTAAAATGAGCACTTACATCCTTTGTCTAGTTTTCTCCCCTCTCCTCTCTCTCTCTCTCTCTGGTGCTAGGAATTGAACTTAGACCTTGTGCTTGCCGGGCAGGCGCTATGCTGCTGAACTATATCCCCACCTCTTTTCTCTCTTTCTGAAGCTCTTCTCTGCTACTGTATTTCCTATAGTTTTCTTTTTTTTTGTCCCCTCCCATTTCCACTTTTGGGTTCTACTGTCTGATATAGTTTCTCAGCTTTATTATCCAATCCTACTAAATTCTGCTTTTCTGGAATCATAGTTTTAATTTCCTTAATCTCTATTTTGTTCTCAAAATTTTATTTTATTTTATTCCTGTTCTTGATAGGTTTCTGTGTGGGCTTTTAATTTCTTTATTCATTTGTTTGTTTTCTAATATATCTTGGAATAGTTGGTTTGCTCCAAGTTTCTTTAACATTTTTTTTTGTGTTGCTCTTAATTTTTCATGTTTCTGCATATTTTAGAAAGGACAATTCAAAAGTTGATTAAAGTTTAAAAGTTATGTATACCAGAGGGACTGGCTTCACAGTGAAATGATCTGACTGAGCCATTTCTTTGGGACCTTTCTTCCCAATGTTACACTGCTTAGTCTTTTGTCCTGGACCAGTCAAGTTCACCAGCAAAACTGCTTAAGGTCTTCTGGTAGAAGGCATACATGGAATTGAACCTTCCTAAAATTTGCAAGGAAAGGAGTCTGAGAACCTCACTAGTCAGTAGTTAGACACTTACTTCCTTCTGAAAGGACTAGCACTCAGTTGAGCTACCACTCACTGGTACCTCCCCAGGAGGGCAAAGCCCCAGTCCTCTGCCAGTCTGCAGGGAAGGGCAATCACCCACGTATGTGAGGGTGGGGATGAGACCTGCGAGTCTCTTCACCACTGCAATCACTCTTCTTACTCTGAGTTCCGTAATTGCCCACTACATAACATCTTCCATGAATCTCTTGTCACCTTCCTGAAGCTTGGCCAGAGCCACAGGGAAAATCAGTCTGCCTCTTTGTTTGCCCCATTAGCAGCTTAAAGTCTGTATTTCTCTGGTCTAGTAATCAGTGTGACACCATTCTCCCACCTATCTTTGTGTTACCAAAATACTGTCCCTGTTCTTTATCTTATAGGTACATACCTTCAGCTGGCATTCTCATTTATTTTAAAAATGATTTTCATGAGGGAGCACTACTAAATGTGTGTTCAACTTGTTCACTCTAGGGGCTGGGGATATAGCTCGGTGGAATAAGCACTTGCCTAGCAAGCGCAGGGTCCTGAGTTTGATCCCCAGTACCGCAAAAAAAAAAAAAAAAAAACTGTAGTGCAACTTGTTCACTCTAGCAAAAGTGTCCACAATTTAGTAATTAAAGAATCTACAACCTGTTTTTATGTTTTATTTACCTACTGAATTTCATTAATCATGAATGTGTCGTCTAGTTTCTTCATATTTTTACACTTAAAATCTCCCAATAAAAATATTTTGGCATCTATTTTTATTTCACATTTCTATGCAATACAGAAGTATATGTATATATGATACTTTATGTGTTTTACTTTTTTTAGCACGACTTACATTAAAATGTTGTATCCCAATCGTTTTAATGGCTGTGTTTTGAATTACAAAATTTCTAATGGTTTGGCCATTGTTTCTTTTTTATTAGCTTTTGGTAATATAGTTTTTAAGAGAATATCATTTGTAACATCCTTAAAAAAGTATCAAAGCTATGTAGAGAAGATTAAAAAATCTTATGTTCCATTAAATTCATAAGCATTTCAAAATTATTTACAGCTAATATATTGGTTTGGATACTGTTTTGATAACTGATTTTCTAAAATGAAAATTCTCCATTTATGACTTACAATAAATAGTTATTGAATTTCATTTTGTCACGTGAGCTTCATTCATTAGCCACTGTATTTCCCAACACTGTTGCAACCCAGTGCATGAGCGGCAGCGTGCTAGGCACCAGGCAACTTAAACTCAGTGTTTGCTTAAACCTGTGGAGCAGACATCAGAGATAAACATGTGTGAGTATTCAGATTTAGCAGTCAGGAGAGGTTTCTCAGAGTACATGGACATTTAAAGAAGGACTTAGAGCATGAGGAATTTGGTGAAGAGCAGTACCATTTAGCGAAATGGGAAATCTTGAGCAGGTATAGTTTGGGAGGCAGTAAGGGAAGGATTCAAATGTTGTATCTGAACACATGAAGTATAAGATGCCCATTGGGCAACCTGGTGGCAATGGCACCAGTCGTGTTGATCTAGGAATCTGGTATTGGGGTGATGTCAGAACTATAGATATAAAGGTATCATTTTTTCAGAATATATTGTATTTAAACATATGAGCCTGGCTGATACTATGAATGGGATGGGTGTCTCAAAACGGAGAGGGTGAGCTCACAGGGAACTCTGAGGTGTCCCAAGGTGTTAAAGGATTAAAAAGAAATTTACAGAAGGGCCCAAGAAGAAGCAGCTGGCAAAGCAGAAGGAAAAGTAGAAGAGCCCCTCAAGGACAAAGTTGATACATCATCCTCGTGGTTGATGACTTGCTAATGGTTTACCATTAATGATTGATTCACCATTAATGATTTTTTTCTCCATTAATTGTTGGTAATTTTTCATTACCTTTTGTCTATACCGGCCAGGAATGATGATATACTATGGTGCTGGTAATGTGTTGTTGTATACCTTGTGCATATTCCAGCAACTCGCTGTTTTTTATTATCTTGGTATATATTGTGTATGCAGTTTACAGCAATTGTAAGAGAGAGCAGACTGTAAAGCACAGCAACAAACAGGCATGTGGGCGACTTAAAAAGCAGACAAAAAATATTTTGTTACCAGCAATCGGGATCAAGGACCTGCCCAGCTCCAGGGTACTTCACAAATAAAGAAAGTAAAATATTTAGCAGCACATATGAAGGAGTACCACATTTACACCACCCACCTGTAGACTGCACACTGATGAGTGGTAAAAGAAGAAGTGGGAAGAGTAGCACAGTTTATAGACACGATTTTATACCACTGTGATAAACCTCAGTATTTCTTATGCGTAATGTAGGGCCAGGGAAGATATCTAAGCTGCTGTAATATTATTCCTTACAGCTAGAGCACATTTTTAATGGAAGAGCTGAGCACAAAATGGCCACTTCAAAAAAGCATCCAATAGGAGAAAAGCATGCTGCAAATGAGGCCACTGATACACTAACTTGAAAGGCAAATGTTTACCATTTATTCATTCATCACCAATATAGTGAATGCTTGCTTCATACCAGACACTGTGTTGAGTATTGACACAGATGAACGTATTACAGAGGTGTTACCATAGGATTTAACGGTCAACATGGAACATGAGTAAGCTGAAACATTTTAACTGCTTGGTATCAAAACTGAAATTTGTAAATATATGTGATTATTAATGAATTCAATATGATATCATTATAGATTGACCCAGATAGCTGTACATTCAAAACGTTATGTATTATTATTTCAATGCAAGTACATTGAAAATAGCACAGACTTTAGTTCAATGCTCTCAATTTAAGAACAAAAAGTCAGACCCAGAAAATTTAGCATGAGCTGCCGGAAATCACACAGATGTTCCAATACCTGTAACTATTGTACCCAACATGCTTACCATTCAGGTATATAAAGTTTTAAGTAAAATAACTTTGCACCAATTCTCCTCCAGATGCCAGGGCACCAGAAGACTAGAGATCAAATCAATGGATAACGTGTTAAGAAATTATTGGCTTATTTTGCCAATAATTCTCAAAGCCCTCATAATACGCAGAAATTCACAAACGAATTGTGAAGTAGTCACTGTTGGGAATCTGGAGCACTATACTTGGGTCCACGGCCCCTTGGAGAGAACTCAATAGCACTTCCATTCCTTAGCCAGTGACTCTATATTCAGTAATTTTGCTTAGCTATGTGGCACATAGAAAACTTATTCAACCTAAATATACCTTTAATGACTCACAAGAACTGAAGACTGTTCTTAATTTCTCATTTGCCAGAGGTGACTTGCATGCTCTGCTCAACAGCAAAAGCTCTCACTTGCCTCCTTACCACTAGATGACATTGTTCTGCATTTTAAAGAATTCTGAAAACATGTTTAATACAAGAAACGCATTTCAAAACCTTCGGGATGGTTTGTCCATTATCCTATTTTAAGGACTGCAAAACTAAAACAGCTACATGGTACAGTGGGAAGAATGTATTTGTATTTAAATGGCATGGTATTGAAATTCATGAACTATGTAATCTGGCACAAGTAATGGAAACTTGAAGCGTAGAGGAAGTTTCTCATACATTTCATGCGTATGTATTGTCTGCAAATTCTAAGCTTACGTGATATAGGTGATGCGAAACAAAGACACATTTACTCAGTCAAGCTCCAGTCCAGCAAATCAGCTGACATGTAAAATAACATGCTGAATTAGCCAATCATAGATGAACGAGTGCTCAAATAATGAAACATAAACAAGAAGAAAAGGTGCTATTAGTTGGGGACATTTATGAAGACGTCATTTTTCTTGGTAAGATGACTTCACAAGAAAGGGTTATTTTCTGCAGCAATGCTGCTCTTCACTAACCCATGACTGTAGCTGCTCCGTCTCCTGGCCCACTCCACAGCACTGGGTCCCAGGGCCGTCATGAGAGACAGCAGTGCAGGGGTGGATACAAATGCCCCACCTCAAGTCACAGCTATGCCATTTACCAACTGTGCGCCCCTAGGGATGTTACTTGACCTCGCTGAGCCTTAACTATTCATTAAATAATGAATATAATTAAAGTGTGAAATTGGTAAATGGACCGAGTGAATTCGTAGATGCAAAATCCTAGCAAACAATACTGTCTTAATAGTACTATCCTGCATTTGTCTTTCTCTTACCCAGTGCACTTACAAAAGCCCTTGCACATTCATACATACACTATTTCTGCAAGCTCTTTTGCTGCTTCTCAGAAATATACTCTGGAGAAGACTGCTTTTATCTGTTTCCATGGCTAACTTGTCCATGTCACCATCATCTCTTAGAGTGGTACTATAATTTCATCCTGTCCTGTCTGGCTGCCTTCACTTCTCCTCTTTACAAAGCCATTCTTCACACAGCAGCCAAAGACTCTGCCTAACGTAAAAGAGATGTCTTGCTGCTGCATAAATCAACCGGCAGCTTCCAGTGGTACTGAGGATGAATTTTAATTTTTTAATATGCTCTGAAAGTTCTCTATAGCCCCTCTACTGATTTAGGAAGAGTAAGCATACAAGGGCGAATACATGGAAAGAGCTCCAGCGAATGAGACTGAGGTTGTGAGCATCAATTCAGGGCAGATCTAATGCCAACCATCTCACTAGATCAGGGGGGCTAAGCCCATATGTCCATGGGGCCAAACCTAAGTGTAGATCTGGTGGGTCAATCAGCGTACATCCAATCTGTGAGGCAGTGGCTACTCGGTTGCATCTGCTTGATGTCAAGTGCAAGAGTGAGACAAGGTAATTGTTAGACTCAAGCTATAAATTTGTGTGTTTTATCTGAGCACCCCCAGGTTTAACTGTTGGCAACTCACAACAATGTTCAAACCACACCAGTGTCAATCAACTATGTAAAATGGGCAAGTAGAAATCCCTGTGTCTGAGAAAGCAAACATGACTATTAAGGCTGCAGGTTATTAAACTCTGAAGGCCCAAGTAACTCTGGCAACAGCCAGACTCTGAAAGTGGGGAAGCAAGATGACCTCTGACCTGACTCACCAATGGGTAGAGGTGGGGCCTCCTCCAGTATCTGTTACCTGATTAGAATGGATTCAGGAAGAGTCACCAATAAATCTGTGACTCATCTCTAAATAAATCCATCTGAGAGAAAGGGAGAGAAGGAGAGGGAGAGGCAATAGAGATACAGACAGAAACAGAAACATACAGAGATTTGCACACCAGTGAATAAATACACTGTCTTACTAACAGCCAGTCTGAGATGAAATGAACTAGGGAAAAAAGTCATACCACAAATATTATAGCAACTCAAATTCTCATCTTTAAAAAATGCGACCATAATAAGTTTACCCTAAAGTCCAGCAAATATTTGGAAGTAATAAGTCTGCAAAAAGTGAGAGTTGGGAGCTCTTAGCCTTGTCCCTCGATTCCTAAGTTTATCTCATCTAGAAAAGAATTATTCAGGAATGTTTGCCCTTCCTTTTGCCCTCAGTCTGCATCCCATCGCCTTATGTCTTTACAGAGAAAGTTTGACAGTGTCTGAACAGAAAAGTCTTTGGGACTTGGTTACTTATCTGTGAAAGTGAAAAGAAGGGGAAATCTACACCCAACCTGCTGTTTGTACAGACAGAAGTGTGAGAAAGTGCGCCGTCAGCACCATGGCCCAAGAGAACCAGTGAGCTTCCTGCTGACAAGACACTGTGCCAAACCCTCTGACTACAAATTGTTTAGGGCTTTTCTGTTTGATTCCAAACCCACAGAAAAAGATCGTAGTATACTTTGCTTGTAAAAATAATAATCGCATGAGATCTGAACTTTCTGTAAAATAAATTGAAAGTCTCATGCATCAGGTTAATTCATACCTCAGCACTTTCAACTACACAGCTGAATGCCTTTACTCAGTGGTAGAAGTTCTCCTAGTCTACTTTGTCTTTGCGGACACTGATTTCTCTTTATCAACACCTTCTTCATCACTCTAATGATAGGAACAGTTAATAAATATGCAACATTCACAACATGCTAGTCATTTTGCTGAACATTTTATATGATTTATCTCAATGAACACAACAATCCTATTAGCTGAGCACTATTTTTACTCTGACTTGAACAAGCAGATAAAAATAAGACTCAGAATAATGAAACATTTGCACACAGTTTCACAGATAATACATGACAACTTATATATGGCAACTGGTCTTTTTTAGACCAGAACCTACCCTCTAACCATTATACTCTAAATAAACCACCTCTTCTCTTTGAAGATAATAATGCAATTTTCTCGATGTCATGAATTCGTCACTTTCTTTACAGTGGGAAAAAAATCCCCAATTTCAGTGGGTTTAATCCATGCTTAGACAACTCCAACATGGAAACTGAATGATAGAAGTGCTGGGCAGAACGAATCTATTTAGGGAGCAGAGCGAGGAGGGAGGAGTTAGGGACAAGAACATACCCTTCCAAATCAGGCCCCAGGGACCTTCTATTTCTGAACAAGCCCCACCTTCGCATGTTACAGGCTAGGAGGATATTTCAGATCTAACCACAACATTCCACCTCTAGTCTTTAGAAGGCCCAGGCCCATCTCATTATGTAAAATGTCATTTAATTTCCTCCTAAGCATCACCAAGTCTTCACAGTTCCAGCATTACTGATAAATCAAAGTCTCCTCTGAGGTGAAAGGTAAATTCTTATTGGTAAGCACTGATAAAAATGAAAAATAGAGTTAAAAACTTCCAGCAGATTGGCACATTCCCATTCCACGATGCAGTAATAAGGGAATAGGCAGAAACAGGATGAATGAAAATGTGAAATGCAGCCGGGCACATATTAACCCTGTAGCACATAGGGAAGTTTGATGAAATATGTGCTACAAAGGGCCTGAGTAGCCCTGCCTCCGTGGCCTGACTGGTTGCAGCCTACAAGGCCTCACTCTTGGGGGTGAGGTCATGGCAGCTTCCTGGACCCTCCACTATCCCTTCAGCCTCACTCTCACAGATGTATGTAGGGTGCTCTCATGGGCTTCCAGCAGGACCTATGCATAGGTCACGTATGTTTGCCTGCATTTGCGGGCCTCCTGAAATCTGTGCTGGAGCCTCCATGATGCCATAACTTTTGCCTTCTGCGTGCCTAGAAAACCAGCCACGTGTGGATGACACCAAGTTTGGGCACCAGTTTAACAAGTAGCCATGTTCCCTTGGGCCATGGCTTCGATCGCTTCTGAGCGCCTCTGCGGCTGAACGCTGAGACACACTTCTTTTGGGAGCCATCAACATGCAGACACCCCAGAGACTCTTTTCAAATAAAATATGTGTGGTTTTGCACCCCGAGCCTGTGATGCCTTCCAGGTAGCTTTTTTCTTGTCTCTGCGCAAAATACTTGGCTTCATTTTATAGCTAATCTTTCTAACAGCTGTTTGCCTTTGCCCCTACTTTGCAGGTACTTACTCTGTGAAAAACTGGAAACCTCAAGTCACTCAGTTTTGCTCTCTGCTCTGGCTTTTAATTGAAGATCTTGCTAAAAAGCAGCTTGCAGCCTTACTGTCGCCTAAATGTTGGGCTGCCTTGAAATTTCCATCACCAGGTTAATTAGTCTACCACCTCTAAATTCAGCCTTACCCATAGTCTTAGGACATGAGAAAAGGTAGACAAATTTTCTTTCAGAGCATAACACACATGGCATCTAGTCCAATACACCAACTAAAAAGTCCTGAGTCTGGCCTTTACTCTACACATTCCTGTCAAGATGCTGATCTTCTGAGCTTCAATCAGAATCTTCCTTCGGTCTCTGCTTATAACATTCTAAACATAATCAGCATCTCCAAGTTTTTCCCCATCTTGCAAACCAGTTCTGAAAGCTTTTGAACCAGTCCGTCATGTATACTCACAACAATGACCTCTCTCCTGATACCAGTTTTTAGTATCAACCATTCTTCCCACCATTGGAATAAAATACCTGACACCAGGAAATTAGAGATGAGGTTTATTGGTGAACACAGTTTAATGGCTTTCTTCATGATTTAAATCAAGATTATTCAAAGATTTACTTTAATATTCAACAGTGTCTGTCTTCCCTGTCTTTCCTTTCAATTAATTCTGATATGCAAAAATAAATATTGTTTAGGAATGTCTATACCAAGACCTTGTCTTGTCACCAGTGTGGGCTGAGGTGATCTGCACCTCAGCCGGTCCACAGATTATTCCATTCTCCTCTTCCCTGACTTCACATGTCTGTTACTGGCTGCTTCTTGAGGTACTATTTGCTTCTGGTTCTCTGTTTTGGGTATTTACCTCCAAACCAACAGTCAGAATTTCCCTTGAACATGTCTAAAACTTGTTAGTACAAGTTTTGTAAAAATGGCATCTGTACTCTCCCCAGACTCACTGTACCTAAGCTGTCCTTTCCCTTAAGGAAGGAAAACCTGACAATGACCAGTTATGGGATTCTAGCAAATTTTACTCTAAAGTGTATACATTTCCTCTTGTTTCAGTAAGTGGCAATAATATATGGAGATCCCACATAGCAAATGTCAAAACTCAGAAGATGCTGCCAGCATTTCAGGTCATTTTCAGTTTACAGTTAGGGCAAGCAAAACAGGCAGCCAATTACAGGGGGCCAATTATAGGTCTCTGGACAAGGATGGGCTGGAATCGTGTTTATGACAGTATGAGGTAAAAGATTTAATGAGAAGTAAGAAAACCAGTTCACTTTCTATTTCCTGGTTTTCCCTGACTCAAGACCTACTGCCTAACTCTACATGCTCAATCACTGTGAGGCAGGGCTTTTAATGGTCTGGCTGCCATTCCCTAGGGAAAAACCACTGAGCCAGATCTGGAGTCTGTTTTGCAGCTAATAAGGTCAGAGTGTGAATGCCCAACCCTAAGTGGAATAATAATATGTAGTCACTCAGGGTGAGAGAATTAAATTCCCATAATTCACATCATTAAACAATAATAATAGTGCCAGCAGCCTCTGGTCTAAGAATATCTCTGATTCTTCAAAGAAGGTGAAAAGCAATAATTGGCAATAAGACTTTTGGTTCACACTACTAGATATTTACTGTGCACAGGGTTATTAGAAGCTTTGTCCAAAGCTCTACATGGGAACTGGAGCCCCTGCCTGATGAAGTTAATATATCTATTTGCTTCATTACGCTAACATAATTTTTCTTTTAAAATGTCTGATTAATGAAATTGCTAATTGATCTTCCCTGCTGTGTTAGTCTTGCTCTTATGTTCTCTTTACATGAACACACACGGAATAGCCTGTGTTCACAGTACTGTAGCTATTGGTTCAACTAAGCACGCTACTGCATACTACTGTTCTTGGCATACGCTCTTCTCAGATATGCCTTCCTATCTTCCAGACCTGACAGACTCTTTGCCCATTCTTCAGTGACCAAAATGATTATAATCCCTCTGGGATTTCTTCTCTAGCTAGCTCCTTATGCACACCTCATTGTTTCTTACAGTTAAGATTTTAGACTTACGCCCAGTGATACTAAAATCTTCTCTTTTATAGTTTATGCACAAATCTATTCATAGTCCTACATGATTATAGTTTTCTTTGAGGTTCTTCAACCTCTGATTCTGAGCATAGGAACCAAACAACACAGCACATGTTGTCTATTTCCAATCAGTAATGTTTACTACCATTTCTTCAAAATCTGTACTCTACTAACATTGCCAACACTAGAAATGATCCACTAATGAAAGATTGTGTCTTTAATACTCTACAAGGACGCAATATGAACAATGCCCTTTTTTAAAAACTTGGTATCTCTGTAAAAATGAATCTTCTCACCATCCTGAAATAGGGGGCTGAGTATTTTACATACCAAAAGGAAAAAAAAACACACAAGACAAATATTCTTGGTTCAGTACTCACTATGCTGTTGATATATGAGCACACCATTACTGTAAAAAGTACAAAGTTGTATTGATCGATGGAATCCCACGTGCAGTGACCAATAAGGATGTTTGTGCTGGGCAGGAAGATCACTCTGGGCAAGTTTCCATGTGAAGGAAAACTTCATGTTTACAGCACAGCCTGTTTCAGCTGATCGGTCAAATTCATGTTAGACTGAAAGCTACTGTTACGGTTGATACATTATGTCAACTTGGGGAGTCTAGAGGTTTGGCTAAGTAAAGCAGCAATTGTAAATCTTGGGGTAAAAAGGACATGCCCTTACCCTTCTGGGATGTTGTTTATTATGTTAATTTGGGAAGTTTAAAAGGTTAACTATGTGACTCAGAAGGGAGCCAGGGTGCTTGTTTGTACTCATCCTGAACCTGTGGAAGAGGAGGGCATGGAGATTCTGTGAGTGCTACATGCCCCCTGGGTGGGGGTACGCTGTTTACAATGTAAGGGAAGGAGAGAGGCTGCTTACAGCCATTCCTCCCTTTTGCTCTGGTTGTTTTAGCTGTGCTCTGCTACCATGAACGTTTGCCCTCTGCCATGTGCCACTCTGCCTCTGAAGCAGCCAAGTATGGACTCAAACCTCCACAAACTGTAAGCTAAATAAACCTTTCCTTCCTTCATTTTGGGTGTTGGGTATTTTGTCTCAGCAATGAGAAAAAAGTAACCAAGACAGCTACAAATGTGTATTAACAACAACCCTGTGTCTTTTTAGTGCCTGAAATGCTCACATTCGCTTATCTTGGTCAGGAGTTCAAACTTAAGGGATGCCCTATTTAAGCAAAGCCCCAAAATTAGGACTTTTCTGGCATTTCAGGCCCCCCCACACACACAAAAGTCTATATTCATATCAATGATGTTAATTTCTATATTGTCTTTTTTGTTTCTTTAATGACAACCTCTGTATTAATTATTTGTTGCTGTAGAACAACTCTTAAGATTTAGCATATTAAAACAGAGAGCATTTATCATTAAATCCTCCAAATTTATAAGTCCACTGGGTGGTTCTGCTGATCTAAATCAGGCTCAAGCAGTCTTGGCTGGGCTTCCCTTTGTGTCTGCTTACTGGCGGGGTAACTGAAGGCTGGCATGTCTTCAATGATCTCACTCACATGTCTAGCAATTGGCAGACTATGAACTGGATGATCCATAGAGCAGAGCCATGTGCCTGTCCTTCTTCACCTTAGCCTGGGCTTGCTCACACGGCAGCATCCCAAGACAAGCAAGTGCAGCAAGTGAATGTGCTGAAGTTCAGGTTTAGAAATGGTGCACTGTTAAAATGACTAATTGGGAGGCAATTAGTTTGAGGTGCATCCAGGCACCTAGATTCCTATAAGCAAATCAAAATACAACTCTGTGTAAACATGAAGTGAAGCTTCAGTCCAACCAATCAGGAACAGCCAAATAATCACTAATTAGGAACTTTCCACTGAGGTCTTCTGAGTAAGGCCAGGGCTCTACTTTAATGAAATAAATATATTCTTGACTCTGCTTCTGTTGTTCACCCTACAAAGTCCTTCTTCCCCTTTTACTTAGCCTCAAACTACTTGTGGGTCTGGAGCACCCAATTCATGAATCCTTTGACTGCTCAAACTCTATAAAATTTTAATATGACTTGGTTTACCTTTTAGCAATATGATGACTTCTGTTGCACTTTGTTAACCAAAAGAAATGACAAACTTTGTTTATACTCAAGGACACATATCCTGAAGAAGAGCTAAAAAACATCACACTGCAAACACCATGGATACAGAGATGCTTGAACAATAGTGGGCATGTTTGCAGTCTACTATAGTTTCTTTCTTCTCCTGACACTTTCTTTCTTTAGACATGTTGATATCATTGATTATGCCAAGGTCAAGTTTCTTCCAGCCTGCTCTCCTTGGTCCTACTATCCCTACATAATCTGAGCATATCATGTACATTCTGGTTATGGTCATTTATTCCTACACAAGTACATCATTTTAGGGCTACCTCATGATCAGAACTTTTGTGGTCACAGTTAATGAGGGTAAATAGTGCAACTTGGCAGATAAGGGAGATGACTTTCTCCAAAAGGTTGGAGAAATAATTGAGTAAACGTGAATGAGTTACCCACTTTTAACTCTTTAGCATCATGTGTTCCTATGTACTAAAACCAGGTTATCAGGAGACGACTGCCATCTCCTGAGGTGTATTCTGCTGAAGTTATTCTACTTTTGTTCTGTTGGCCAAAACTTTGGGATCTGTTGTAAGTGAGTTTGAGTCACTTTAACCAGATTTGTGACAGATGCAAAGTAGAATCCATGAAACTTTGGACTCATCCAAATTCTGAGCATGCCTGAAGCTTACCCCTGAGAAAAATCCTGCTTTCATGGTATACACATCCTTTGTGTATAGGCCCCACTAGCCCCACTTTCAAGCAAGAATACAAAATACATACTTTAATTTTCATGCTGTTGTCTATTCTGCTTTCCAAGTTAATGGGCTTCTCATTAGTCCACAGATGAGTTTAAATTGTACTTAGAATCTCAATGACTTGGGTAAACTTTAAATACCTATAATACACCACTTGTCAAGGACTGGGATACTTTCATTGTGCAAGAATCCACTAGGTAGCACCATTGGTGGAAGGTCTGGGAAGATAGATATCTTTCGGGTTATATCACCCTGCAATGAGTATTAGTACAGCTTACTGTGGAGAGAAAAATCCATGAGACATACTACATAATCAGAGTGCAGTAATAATGTAGAGCTTCTGCAACTTGGCAATTGTAGGAGTCAAGCCTCATGTCCAAAGATTTTTTTTCTCAGTTGGTAATTGGAAGTATATATATATATATATATATACTGCCACAAAATCTTTGGTTCAAGGAGATCGAGGTTCAACTGATCTCATTGGGAGAATGATAAGAAAAATACAGAGGTGGAAGACAGGGACTGTAACTCATCAAGTGCTTCACCTGTAGCTGATTCTAATAATAGTACAATAGAGAGCCACTAATAGGAGGAAGTGAGGAGAAAGAATCTGAAGGTCTCTCTTTTGAAAACTGCAGTTCTTCAGGAAAGAAAAGCACTAGGTATGTGATCCCCCAGTGGATCTATTCTACCCTAGATGTTCTGATAAAGAAGATATTTTGGACACTGAATACCAGGCACTGGTTTTAAGAGAACTGCTTATGAATTTACTGTAGGCAGAAGCTTCAAACTGAAAGGAATGCCTTGCTAGCTGTAGTGATACTGGAGTGCTCAAAAGCCCATCATAGACAGTCTTTAAGCTCTCACAAGAACAGAGCAAATGCAGTTAGGTGATATGGCCATAAATGATTTGGCCAGAAGAAAAAAGCCATCTGCTCTAACCATAATCACACTGTGCATTTGCATAGCATTTTAAGATGTTTGCTGCTGTGTTTTTACAGTTTTCAGTTTATTTTATCCACACACCTTCCCTTGTACACCATTCAGATCAAGCTGCATAAAACTCACAGCATTTTGTGCAAGAGGAAACAAAGGTAAGGAGACTAAAAGTGCTTTGTGCAATGTCACACTGGTGATCAGAAACAAATTCAGAAATAGGACATCTCCAGGTCTCTGCTTCAGAAGACCATTAGTATTTTTAAAAGCCTGTGACTTTGACATGCATGTTTGGTAACTGCCAACCGGGATGAACTTTTAATTACTTTGAGGGGCGGGTGCACTGCGCTCTTACTAACTGCCCCTCCCTGCCCTCGGCTCCCTCCTGGCTAGCTTCCATCCTCCACGCCACCAGTGCCAGGTCATAGATTTGGGGGCAATGGAACGCAAAAGTGCCCTTAGCACCTTCTGATTTATTAACTCAAATTATAAAATGAGGTTAGATTGAAATTGAAAAGCAAAGAGGGACAGTCACTAGTACAGCTGGTCATGTGCACTGATTTCTGGTCGTGCTAGGCCTGGTGTTCATCAGTGGGTAACGATAAGTGTGGGCAGCCCTGTGGGGTAAACACAATAAGCCTTGGAATTAGACGGACGCCATTCAATTCTGGGACACATCCACCTTCTCACTGTGACCTTGGACAAGTTATTCAACCTCTTGTGGCCTCAATTTGTTTAACTGAAAAATAAGTATCACAACCTTCCATCTCATGAGGTTCTTGAGAATGTTAAATAATACACAATAGTATATAAAACCCCTCAAACAATGTAACAATTATTACTTCCTAGATGAAAAATCAGTTGTAAAATCTATGCAGAATAATACACAAGATAAAATAATAGAGTATCTTAGTTCAGGCTGCTGTAGCAAAGTAAAATAGAGTAGATGACCTATAAAAAAGAGAAATTTAATCCTTTAGGCTTCTGAAATCTGGAAGCCTAAGGTCAGTGCACCGTCCCGGCCTTGGTGAGGGCTGTCTTCCCATTTGCTGACCTCTGTCTTCTCATTGGGTCCTCAAGTGGAAGAAAGCAGTGAAAAAGTTCTCTGAGGTCACTTTTATAAGGGCATCTTTTCACTTACAAGACTTCTTCTTTTATGACCTAATTATTTCCCACAGCGCCCATTGCCTGACACCAACACAGGATCAGTTAGGATTTGAACATACGTATTTTAGAGAAATAAAATTCTTCCATCCATTACAAATAGTTGTATTTTCAATTATTTAAATACATTCAGAAATATAATTGCTGAGTGTTTCTAAACTGGAAATAATACTGATAATCTGTGTGTGTGTATATATATATATATATATATATATATATAACATTCCAAGTTAACATTAATAAAGATGTGATAGAGTTAAGAGGGATAACATTTCTTCTTTATTTCAGTTTATATATTTGTTAGCTGATTTCTGTGATGGTCTTTTTGATGTGTCAACTTGAATAGACTATATTCCCCCAGTTATTTAATCCAATATTAATTTCGTGTTGCTCTGAAGGTATTGTGTATGTATGATAAAGTATATAGTAAATTCACTTTAGTAAAGGAAGTTATCCTAGATTATCTAAACTACCTTAACTCAATAAGTTGCAAGACATTAAAAGCAGAAGTGAGGCTTTGCAAAGAAAGAAGAAATTTTGCATTGGGTCTGCAGGTGTAGCCCATGCCTGAGAGTTCCAATTTGTCATTTCTGAGGGCCAGCGCTATGGATTTCAGATTCGCTAAGAAATTTCTTGTATATGTACAGATTGCCCTGTACATATATATATCTACCCATGTGCACATATTTGGATAGGTAAATGTGTATGTGTGTAAGTATATAAATGTATATATCAAGATGTCCATTCTTCTCTAGTTTAACCTTGACTAATGCACCTTTCCTTTTATAGTAAATGTGCATGCTTGTATAAAATATAATATAAATAGGCATACATGCATATCTCTGTGTATGTGTAAGTGACTATGTAGTGTGTGTGTGTGTGTGTGTGTGTGTGTGTGTGTGTGTTTCTGGTTGATCTGGTTGAACTACATGACTTTGCTCTTTTAGGGCCAAAAGAGATTGTCATGGAAAATATATCAGATTTTTCTTGTTCCTATTGTGCTAAGGGATCTCAGCCCATCTTATCTGACAAGTGCTGAAAAAATATGAACATTTAATGAGTCCAGTATTTAGCCATGCCCAGAGCCTTAATTGTTTCACTGTTCACATAACAAACTGAGAATCCATGAGAATTTTATGTCTTGCTGTTTTTTAGGGTACTGGGAACTCTGACAAGGATTGGAGAAATATGACTCTGCCTTTCCCTCAACTCCCCCATCACTGTATATCATCATATCTCAGTGTCTTATTGATTCAGGCCAAACCTTCAGTAAGGTTTAGGAGTAAGGCTTAGAAGACATTACCAATGAAAAAGTTGCAAAACACTATCTCTTTGTCAACCTAAAGTTTCAGGAAAGAAGATATCCAGCTAATAGCCCATTATGCCTTTCGTTCCCATACAAACATAATCAGTGCTACTGGATTTGAGGATATAATCTCTCTTACATTTTCCAACCTCCCAGACCCTCTCATTGTTCCTAGAATTATTTCCAGTATAATATAGCACAGGGGCTGCAAGTCTGCTTTAATTTGAACTGAAACTATTTCTCCTGCCCAGACAAAGTGGCAAAACTTTGCTTTGTGCACTTTTTAGCTGAAATGTAGCTTCCTATTATGAGCACAACTAGGTCACAATCTATCTTCCCTTGCAAGGTTGTGATGCTGCTCTGCAGGTCCTAATGAACTGGCAAGGGCAATTAAGCACCGCATAGAATATCCATAGGTAACTAATCCAACAAAGAGCAGATAGATGCATTAATACGCTATCTTTTGTAGTTGAGGATCACCAGGAAACAGGGCTTTTGTTATTTGCCAGTCCCGAAAGAAGTGGTTACTCAGTTTTACCAAATGAGTGTTCCCCTTTGTTGGCCAACTAGTTTCAACTAAGGGTTACAACATAGCTAACAAGTTGTATGCTATGCTAATCAGATTCATATTTCTGTCATTTAATCGTCACAATAATAACTGGTCATAAGGTTCACAACAGTAAGTAGATATAGTTTGGCACCTACAAGCTCACCTAATCAGGCAGCTAAAACACTGAGAGGGTTGGGATCCAAATAGAGATTTCTTAACACTACCAAATCTGACATACTTTCCACCCGGTTGTAGCTTCTTAATATATTAGAGCTTGCAGTTATGAAATAGTTGACATCATGACTTCATGAGCTAGATGATAGATAGATAGATAGATAGATAGACAGACAGACTTCCTCAAAATGTCCTTTTGTATGGAAACTGTTTTCTTCTGAGTATGTATTTCTTTCCACTCACTTCCACTTGAAATTGCTGCATGGATTTTCTAAACTCAGTTGGAGTAAGTGAGTCTTACTCTGGACGGCTGAGACTGAGAAAAATTAACCCTGGCAGCAACTGGTGGTTGAGTCTACTTCATCGCTGAGAAGGAAAATGAAACCCAGGCAGGGAGAAGCACAGCAGCAACAAGAGGAAATAGTGCTTAATTCTTCTAGGAGCTCTGACTCTCTCCAGTCATTGCTGGCATCAGTCTGCATTTGGAAATCTCTCCAATTCCCCTGAATCATCTTTTTTTCTTTCAAGTAGACAGTTTTCAGTTCCTTGGAATCAAAAGAGCTCTGATGCACTAGAGCAGGCACAGAACACACTTTGTCGCTGTGCTGAGCTTTATATCAGGGATCCTTTTTCTTCTTTTCCTTTTTGTGCCAATACTGAGGATTAAATCCAGAGCCCTCACACTGAGCTACTGTTTTAATTTTCTTATTTTGAGACAGGCTCTCACAAAACTGCAAAGTTTCCCAGGGGGTTCTTAAACTTGTGATCTTCCTCCCCAATCCTCCCAGCGTGCTGAGATTACAGGCATGCACAGTGATAAAACAGCCAGGGGTTGGCAAAGAAGAATTTAAGAATTTATATCCATAGATAAAACCACATTTATAGATACAAGAAACAAGCTGTATAAAGAAAAAGAGGAGGCATCATTACAGAAGAAGAAACAGGGCTGAGTCACGGTAATCACCAAGAGCCTTTCCAGACAAGAGCCAAGCTTCCACAATGGCAAAAGCAGAGGTCATGAAGTAACTGAGAGCTAGAGAAGGGGACTTAGAGGCCACCTCTGATCAGGGAGGACATTTTTCCTAAAACATCTATGCATGTAAGTCTGACTGAAATGGGTTACAGAGTTAGGTAGACTAGAGGCAAGTGTTTGAAGTGGTAGCACAGGTAAATAGCTGTTACCTTAGAGTTTTGGTGGCCAGTGAAAGGAAAAGACAGGAATAGTTTGAGGAAGTAGCAAATCAAGACTTTTTTGCATTTGGGACATGGGAAATGTGAGTGTCCTATTAGCTAAAGAGATAGCAGTTTCTCTCCCTGTTGGAGCAGTTTGTTTACAAACCTCTGATGAAGCCTGGTAACTGTCATCCCCCCACATGCATTTGGTCCCTTTAGGAACAAACTCCTTCTCAGCTAGACACTACACGTCCCAGCCTCAGTTGCTCCTCCAATCCACCAATTCTCGTAAACAGAGTAGAAGTGATGTGTGCAGCTTTCATCTCTCTTGCTTAAGCAAAAGTCTTTTGCCTTCTATGTGAGTTCCTTTGGCACATGACCTGGAAAATATACTTGCTGGTAAATCCACTCAACCAGATCTATGAGAAATGACAGAGCAATAAGATTGTTCATGGACTGAAGATACCTGCCTACTTCTACTTCACAACCTATAGACCTCAGAACCGTGATGGGTGGGGAGAGGAAGGGAGAGATAGAGAGACTGTAAAAACACAAAATGACAACACACTGAAAAGGTTTAGATCTGAAAGGTCCCCCTAAAGTTCATGTGCTAAAGAGTTGGTTGTCAACTGATCAGTTTGGGGGGAAGCGATTGGATCATGAGGGCTGTTTATCAAGTAGATTAATCCAAAGATGAGATTATAATTTGATGGCATTATCAGGAGGTGACTGAAATAGAAGGTGGGGCCTAGTTGAAGGGAGTAGATCAAACTTGAGGACCATTTCTGTTCTTTTGTCCCTTGTTTTCTGCCTCTTTCACTTTCTCTCTGCTTTATGCCTATGATGAGGTGAACAGCTTTACTTCACCATGCCTTTCTGTCATGGTATTTCTGCCTTCCTATAGCTGGCCATGGACTGAAACCAGGAGTCAAGATAAATACTCCCTCCTTTAATTTGCTATTCTTGGTTATTTTGTCATAGTTACAAACAATTAACTAACACACACTTTTGGACTAGAGTAACTATAATTTTGGGTTCTACATTTCAGAAGCTCAGCCTATGGCCCAGCATATACCACTGTCAAAAAAGAAAGTTACATTGATTCTAGGTATTTTTAATAAGGGTCTTCCGTGTAAAAGTTGGACAGTCTTGTAGAGCTAAAGTTTGCACTAAAAAATGTAGCTATTTCTGAGATATAGAATAATTCTAACTTGGAACATGCTCCATTAAAGAAAGCAGACTATTGACCTCTAAGTCAGAGAAATGGAAAATCTTAAAATATTCACAAAATGATTTTACAAACGAACAATTGGAAGAATATCTGATAATAATGGTAAATGTTCCTATTCTGACATTGTTTATGAAGCCACGTCTTGCAAAAAGAAGAACTGGACTGTGGTGAGCTTAGTTTGAAAGAAATTTATTGGTTCACACAGTTTAAGAATGATCAAGAATAAGGTAGACCCCAAAGAAAATGAGGTCAAGTGTTCTTTACCCTCCCCACCTCCCAATTGCCTCTCTTCTCCTTTCACGGGAGGCCAATTTCAAACTCTAAGGCAGCTTTCCTCACAACTTAAAGAAACTGGGCAAAGGTAAGTTCTAAACCTCTCATCACTCCACCTCACTTCTCCAGAAGGCTTCCCAGACGTAGTGGACTGACAACTGGTAGTCAGCTTATAATTCAAAGCTGAACTGAGTAAGCGCGGTGCTGGGTGTGGGAGGCCCCACCTGAGTATTGTTGCCAGCAACATAAGAGGCAGAACTGGAGAAGAAGTTAGGCTGTTGAGAACTGAAAGAGGCTGTTGGGAGCTGAGAAAGGCTGTTGGGAGCTGGTAAAAACTGTAAGGAGCTGTTGCTTGTGTTGGAGGAGCTTGTCGTGCTGGCTTTCCTGATGAACTTGGCTATCTCCATCCTCTGAGGGGCTTGAGACCTTGTTGGCACTGAAAAAAGCATCTGTTCACTTTAGGGGAGCTGTGGTCCTCATTTTGAGCATTGCTTCCTTCCTCTGGAAGGGAGGATGGTGCACTGCTGGTCTTCTGGAAAAGTTTGCTGCATTGGCTTTCCTGATGGGAGCTCAGCTGTCTTCACCACTGGAGGAATTTGGGACCTCACTGTTGCTGAGGAGGGCTGTGGTACTTTTCAGGGGAGCTCTGATTCTTACTTTGTATGTTGCTTCCTATCTCCAGTGCAGACCACTCAGCCTGCTAGCACAGATCCTTCATCCCACTGACACAGACTTCTTAGATTCCAGCACTGACCTTTGGGCCTTCCCAGAGCAGATCTGTGAAACAGGCCTGCATGAGGTATTGTCATGGGCTCTAGGCCTCCAGTTGGACTCGTGGGAGGCACTGTTGTGAGCTGTAGGTCTTCAGCTGGACTCATGCAGGACATTACCACGGGATCCAGGCCCTCAGCTAGATTCTTGTCCTTAGTGTGTGAACAGATTTCCTACACTCTTTTGTGTATCATACTTTGGGTGACCATTATAAATAATCTTATAAAACATGTGTCCTACTTGAGCTCCGAGGAGGTGTATGCCACCCCATGATTAGACTGGGATATCAAATCATCTCCTTAACTGACACAGTGGAAGAATTCAAGAAGAGCTTCTAACCCCATAAAGCAACCTAGGCTTGTGGCTAAATCATGATTCTGAATCCCCACTCCCCCTACTTTTGCCCACCTAGAGGGAGTAGATATCCTGCAGAATGTTTGCGTGCACAGTTAAATAAGATAAGACACTAGAATCTTGGAATCCAGGCCATAAAACATAATTGAACAAATCTCTACAGACAGTATAAATATTGTATCCTGTCTCACACAGATGGGATTATTTAGCCTTCACATAACCTTCAAATAACACGTTGTGCTCTCTTTAATCAATTTATAATTCAAACAGGATGTCTTTTACCCTCTAGAGGTTCTCACTGTGACAATAGGTATGGGCTGGCCAAGGCAGGGTATGTTTTATTATGAAAGGCAAAGTCAGCTTGAGCTATAATTTTATAAATCTCATTAGTGATTACAGTGTCTTATTTCCAGGTATGATAAAATGCCATTTCTACTTTGTAAGCATATCTCTGCCAGAAAGAGGGGTCCCAGGGCCTCTCCACCGGGTACGCGGAGCAAAGGGCTGCCTGGTGTGAAGGGGCTGTGCCAGTGCTGATAAGAGGCTCTGCAAAGTGCGACTGTCCTTTTCCTACAGACAGCGTCTTCATAAAAGGTCAGAGAGCAGAGCAGCCTCCATCTGAGTCCCCCAGGGAGACAGGCAGGAGTTTTGTGA
The DNA here is from genome assembly GCA_004027595.1 of Dinomys branickii. Taxonomy (NCBI): domain Eukaryota; kingdom Metazoa; phylum Chordata; class Mammalia; order Rodentia; family Dinomyidae; genus Dinomys; species Dinomys branickii. The sequence goes on from PVLD010015731.1 coordinate 26,842, forward strand.
GTGCTGCAACAGCCTTTCTTTCACACTCACGCGCTGCTTCTCCTGTACGGCCCAGTGTCATACAAATTAGGAACCAAAGTTCTTCCAAGTGCCAACTGCACTTGTACTTGTGGAGGTGGAACTGCCTGTATCTCTAATAGAGGTTAAGCTGCAGCTGGAGAAACCCCTCATGGAGGAGCTTAAATCTTCCTCCCTCAGTTAGTCAGTAAGCAGTTGTGCCCAGGTGGCCAGGGATCTGAGCTGCAATTAATATTCACTTGGAAGCAATTTTCAAAGACCAAATCCAGGTACGGGTATGGATAAGGTGCTGGGGAGACAATAGTAAAAAGCTTAAAAAAAAAAAAAAAGAAAGGAACATTTTGTGTGCTGAAGAGATGAAACAGTGGGGGAACCCGGAGGAGGAACTAAGAGAGGAAGTGTGAGCAGAGGTCAGATGGTAGTCTTCAGGGAGAGGTCAAGAAATGCTTAAAACAAAGCCTGAGAAATGAATAGGAGAGAACTGCAGCAGGAACATGGAGAAAGAACATTCCAGATGGAAAGAATGCCAGTTAGAGCACTGCCACATGATGTGACTGAGCAGAGCTGGGTTTGCTTGAGTGGATCCCCCCATGAGCCTGTTATCTCTGCACTGCTAGGAACAGGGCCCTTCTTGCATCTCAAGAGCACCCCAAGTTATCTGGATGATAAATTATATGGTCACCTTCACTGTTCAGCATATAGAGAGGGACAGGGGTCATTTGCCTTCCTAAGGTGTCAGGGCTGAAGGCTGAAGTCTGGTAAGCTTTCCTAGGGGAATGGGACCAGCTGTGTTTTATTCAGCAGGCAATGAGAAACCAATGAAAGGACTTTAAGCAGGAGAGTGAACAAAACCAAATTCGTGTCTAAGGGAGTTGACTCTGGCAGCAAAGCAGAGGATGGATTATTGTAATGGGTAATTCTGGACTCAGCGAGACCAATTAGTTCAGTGAGACTCATGGTTCATACCCAAAAGAAATGTATCCTCCATATCAGTGCTTTCCAATAGAAATATACTGCAGGGCCCTTCTGTAATTTAAAATATTCTAGTAGCCACATTAATCAAAGTAAAAAGAAACAGAAGAAATTAATTTTAATATGGTTTATGTAACCCAATATATCAAAAGTAGTAAAACTATACCATATAATAAAAACCAAAGAATTAGAAAGGTTTTTTTTTACCATTCTTCTTCTTTTGTTCAGCTCTAAGTTTTATAAAGCTGGTCTGCACTTATACACACAGCGTATGACTGCCCGTGTACTCATCACTCAGAAGCCACTCATTAAGTGGCACTGATACAGAGAGGATATACACACAGGAAAAGTTAGATGCAATTTAAACACTGTAGCACTTTGAAAAGCATTTTTCACAGGCGTATTATATTTCATACTGTTTATCAAATGAGTTATGAAACAGCCTTAAAAACAAAGCGTGATGTTTTACTTTGTAGATTCAAACGTAATATAAAACGCATGCAATAAAAACCTACAAGTCAGAAAGATTCGCTTAACTGGCACCACAGAGCTCATAGACAGTAGAAATTGTACTTGAACCCATATCCTCAGGCTCTCTGCTCTTCCCCTTTTGTCCTGTGAACTCAGGATCCCCGTTGCTGTGCTCAGTTTCCGGGCCCGTGCGCACCCGGTTTCCCTTCTGGCCTCTTTCTGCTTCCTTGTGCTTTCTTTCTGTATCCGAGCCCAAGGATGAAAGTCCGAATTACAGGAGAGAACTCAAGAAGCCTAGAGGTAGGAATAGTCTGGTAAAAGATATAAAAGACAAAAAGCAAAGTTACTCTCCTGAGCTGAAGGGCACTTTATTCTTTAGAGTTCGATATACCTTTGGTTGCCATAACGGTAACAGAGGCCTGAGATAATCAACTTTAAAAGCGAAAGTTTGATTTGGCTGCCGATGTTTTTCAGTCTATGGTTGGCTCTGTTGCTGTGGGCCTGAGATGAAGCAGCAGATCACGGCAGGCGAGGGGGTAGAGGAGGGAGACGTGTGGAAGAGCACAGCCCTTTCCTTCTTGGGCAGGAACAGGAAAAGCTAGGATGGAGTTCCAGTCCCGCCCTCCGCCTCGACCACAGGCAGCCAGTGATCTAGGTCCGCCACCAAGAACGGACACAGCTGGAGACCAAACTCATCAGTGAAATAAATCAGACCCACACATGTAAGTACCATACTGTCTCACTAGTATAAGAACCTGAAAGAGTGAATAAAATCTTTTAAAATAGATACAGTGAAAGGGAAAGAAATTGCTCAAAAGGAAAGAACAACTGGGATGAGGGGAAAGAGAAAAGAAAGAAAGAAAGGAAAAAATATGTATATAGGTATACACAGGATAGCTAAGATAGTTGTACTACTGATTTCCATTGCTTTATTGAAAGGAACTGTTAATGTTTAACTGTTTGATCAATCTTGCATGTCTGTATGTGCTTACCTGAGTAATCAATTTGAAGATATCAATATGTAATACAACAATCATTGTTAATTTCCTGTCACCTTGTCTGAAATTCTGTACTGCCTTTATTGATTTTGTGTTATTTTGTGAATGTCTGTGTGTTTGCTATGTTTTCTTTCTTTTATCTTTAAAATAAAAAAACTCCCCCCAAAATAAAATACAATAAATTTCCTCCTATTTTCCACTGTTGGAGTCCTCACTTTTAACATATAAGCCTTTCTGGGACATTTTAGAGCCGAATGACAGTAGGCCTACACACAGTTGAATCCTTTCCCTCTGTACTTCTGGGTGCCCGGCATTGCTCTACATTCTATAAACTTCAATCTCTATCCCTGGAAGTTAGACTTCATGACAGGCTTGCTAAATATATTACAATAGATTCCATAACAGTTCTGGAACATAGTATGCACTTAAATATGTAGCAGCAAGATTTATTTTGTTAGAAAATTGTGGTAATTGAGTCACTGGTTAAATCCCTCCCCTGGTTGTAAGTTTTCCATAGCTCCCCATCAATGCATAGAAAATACTGTCACAATTCAGTAGAAGTGTGGATGATACAAGTTAACACAGAAGCAGTAAGTAAAGGCTGTGTTTAGACAAAGTCAAAAATCAGAAGAAAAACAAAGATTTATACATGAAAAGGTAGGGTTGGGGTTGTAGCTCAGCACTATAAGTGCTTGCCTGGCAAGTCTGAGGTCATGAGTTCAATTCCTGGTGCAGAGAAAGAAAAAAAAACATGAAAAGCTAAACTTAAAACCCTTAAAAGTGGATGTAGGAGAGTAGCTTTATATCTTTGTAGTAACTGAGAATTTCAAAATTAAGGTGCAAAAGCATTAATCATAAAGTAAAATATTGTATCATATCAAAGAAATGGAGATTTAATATGACAACATGTCAGTTGAAAATGTGGTAATATTACTAGCAATGCATAAAAGAGAAAACACAAATGACCAGTGTCTTGGTTATCTTTCTTTTGGCTAGGACACACTCCCCGACACCCACAAGTTAAAGGAGGAGAAGTGTTTTGGAGCTCACAGTTAGCAGAGGCTTCAGCCCAGAGTCACCTGCCTTCAAAGCAGGGTGGCACGGCAGAGGGCACAGCCCAGGGAAACTGCTCAGATCCTGGTGGGTGGGAAGAAGAGAGTAAAGGGAGAAGCCACAGAGGCAGATAAACCCTTCCGGCTCCTGCCACAGTGAGCCTCTTTGGACCAGCCCCACCTCCTAATAGCAGTTCTAAATGCCCACACTCCCATCACCTTTCAATACTCCGCCTGTGAGCACATGAGTCATGGCGGGGCGACATCTATACACAAACTATGAGAACTAGTAAGCACTTGAAAGGATGCTCATGCTTATAGGCAATCACAAAAATGATAAGGCAAAAGCCATATAGGAGTTTACTTATCAAACTGAACAAAGTGAAGGATGGTGAGTGTCAAGAACTAGTCAGGAGGTGGGAAGTGCACACTTTCATACATTTAAACTGAAACAATAAACAAATGTCACGTTTATGGAAAGTGCTCTCATAAGATGCATTAAAATAAAGCATATATATACATATGCAGTTTTGGGCCTCAAACCATGACTTATATTAATAACATGTTCACAATAAGTAAATGCAAAAGGAAAAGGACAAATTGATGAATTTTATAAACAGGCAAAAAAAACCTGGTACTAATCTATATGTCTAAAATTTGGATTATCTACTAATAATATACTAAGAAATCCCAAGAGCTACGAAAGAAGACATTGATTTAATTGTTTTGACTTGAAAGAGTGTTTGTAGTATGCTTTAGAGTAAAGACAACAAAATGGAAAACAACATTCATCAAACCCCAAATATCTTTAGTAAAGATCACATATACCTGCACAAACAAAGACATGGGTTTAGAAAAAGACAAGGAGAGATCATTTCACTCTGAACACCTCTGTAATTCTTGAATGATTTGATTAGCCTATATTACTTGATTGAAATTGCTGCCAAAGACAAGCATCTAAATACAATTTTAGAAAATGTTTTTAAATGATTCCAGCCTACCTCTAGGGTCATGACAAGCAGAAAAGAAACTTAACAAGATGAAAACAACATAAAAACCACAGCAAGAATAAAATGGAAGAGAGCAGGCAAAATTGGCAGAGAAGCCCACCACCCAATGAGTTGGGCCTGTGACTAGCAAAGGGTGATTCTGTTATTTTCAGCTGGTTTAATGAGTATTCCTTTGATCATTGTTGGAGTGGGGCACCCATTTTATAGAGCTGCAAGGCAATTATAACTTTAGATTTATCTGCCTATATCTTTACCTGTTTTCAATTAAATGTATCAACTTACAAGCACTCCTTAAGGATATAAACATTTGAAAAAACATTCTTAACCTTGGAAATTTTCATTCTCTCATCTATTGTTGGGACATAGTTATTTTTTCCAGATAGAAACTACCAAAACTCATTCAGAAAAGTACAATGTGGGGTTTGGCCTCTTGCATAACTCATTGATCTACAATTTGCTGTGCTGCTAGGTGTGGGTCACAGAAAGATTGGTTTGTATCCTAAGCTCAGGAATTCATATGTATGAATGGCAAAGTGAAATAAACTGAGAGTTGTAGTAGAGTTTCATAGGTGTTGCAATAAAAGACACTTTCACAGAAAACCCTGATCTCATGCCCAGTGTCCTCGCTTTACACACTCTTAGAACCTTGCAGTCCTTCTTGGCTGCACACACCGTCATTCCAGTTAATTGACTATCATTACTCTTCTCCCTGACTCTGACTGCATGAACTGTGCACCACAACCAGAAAAGAGTTAGTGCTCAGTTGGCTTTGGGGAACTACTTGGCAGCTGAGTGAAAATAGGTACTTGACAGGGGAATGGGACGAACAGAAGAATCCACTCAGAAGGAGTGGATAAGGAGTTTGCTCAAAAGGTGAGATATTTAAGTTTAATCTCAAACACAAGATGAGACTCATCGGATGACTGAAGATAGAAACAGCAACAGTGTCCTCTGGGAATGACCAGTTTCTTAGCGGGAACAAAGCACATGGATTATGATGTATCCCTGGGAAAAAGTGACACTGAAGACTTGGAGATCAAATCCTAGAGAGCTATACAAAGGACTTTATAGGTTTTTCTTATAAGGAATGAAGAGATATTAGGGAATTTTAAGCAAAGGAGAGATAAAAACAGTATGCTTTCAGAAGACTATCCAATGAGCATAGAGAGGAAAAGAAAGCGCAACAAACAAGACAGTAACTCAGGCACACAGTAGGTTCCTTAAGTATCTGTTCAATAAATCAATGAAAGGCAAAATACAGCCAAACAGAAATGCCTCTCCTTTAGTTGGGTGATTACTAGCATCAGACTCTGCACAGCTGAGCTGGAATTCCCAACTCTGCCCTAAAACACCAAGTTGTTTCAGGGCAACCATGCACTCAATATTGAGAGTTGAGTGAAGCAGTCGAGCAGGGTAATAATGGATTTCATCAACGACTGGAGATGGAATTTCATTACACTGTTTGTCAATAGCAGGAACAATTGGACTTAGAATGGCAATGATTTTACTTTTTTGTAATCATGTGCTGAAATAATTTAGGTATATTTCAGCAGTAATACTAGGAGTTAGGGAAGAAATAAGAAAGCAATAAAGCCCTGCATAATTTACCCTTGCTTCTCTTTTATTATAAAAAGTAAACAAGGGAGATCTTGAAAGTAGGTTGTGTTTTAATCCCTTGTCTTTCAGGAATTCTGGCTGCATGGCTTAATCACCGCAAACGGAAGGAAGGTAATAGTATCCCCGGAGCAGCATACTGGTCTCTTTGTCTCCATGAAATAAAGCTTTAGCTGCCTAAATAATTTTTATGGATGTGAGCAAGAGAATTAAGACTACATTGTCTTTAAACTAGGAAAACAACTATCCCACCAGTCCAGGCAGCACACTGACCCTCACAGTGATTTTGCTGTCTCTGGCTTTTATTCTGATCATCAGACAAATTTATATGACCCAGCATTTCACTCTGATCTGCTGCTTTGGAGTTTGGAGTTTCATGTTACTAAACTAAGAAGTGGGACCATAACAGCTCTTCAACTCCAAAATCCCAGCCCTAAGGTAATATTGAGTCTAAATGTAGCGAATATTCTCTTCCCAAGCAGTCATTAAGTGCTGGAAATCAGCTGTGTCTCTTAATGCTTGGTTTTTCTCATTTACAGAGATCCTCAGCTGGTCTCTAAGGGCCTTTCCATACTACCATTCTAGTATTTACAAGAGAAAATACAACTAGCAATGCACTAGAGATAATTAAGGGTCAAAACCTCTAACGATCAGTAGAAACACAGAAGAATCAAAACTCAGTGCTGTTGGCCTTAAATACCAAATGTCTCTCCTTCTCTTCAAATAATTGGTAAGATGCAAGACTTTGGCACAAAACTTTTTAAAAATTTCCTGGGTTGCCATCTTTTTCCTCCCCCTACTTGAAACACATTGCCTTTTAAGATGCCTGTTATTGAATCCACTTCTTCATTTTGCTTGTCTTGAATACAGTTAGTTTAACAAAGCAGTGTTTTGTCTCTGAGATCTACCAGGGCTCTGCTCTGGGGTTCGTTGTACAGTAAAGTTGCTGCTCTAGATGCTCCTCAGCATAGATGTGATAATACAGTCCCAATAAACTATGTGAACTTGCTGCAAGGAAGTAGTAGGGGGCAAGAAATTGGAGTCTCGCACTGTGTGAGCCACAGGAGAAGTGAGCCTTATACGAAAACCTCTCATCTTTGAGGATGCCTTTCTGGTGCTCTCCTTAATGCAAGTCCCTTTGCAGGACATAGTATTCACCACCGGTCCACCTCCTGCTCCTGCAGGGCGACAATGTCACAAGGCCAGCTGCAGAGACTTGTTATTTTATATTTAGTTGCTTTCTCTTCCTTCCTTCTTTTTAATTTTTCCCCCTTAATTTCACAGACACTTGGCAAAGCCAGTGTAAATGCCCTCCCTGAGATCTATTTTTTCCAAAGAGAGAAAGGGGGTGGGAGGGGTGTGGAGACATGGATTTGTTCTACTTGAGTGTTCCTGTTTTTCTCAGCAGAACAATTGGATTCTTTTCCCCCAGTGTCTCTCACCAGACCATTTTAGATTTCTTAAAATAAAAGTGAAGACTCCGAACCCCACTCCTCTTTCCTTTTCTCTCTCGCTCTCACTCTGTGTTCATAGAGGTCATGTGTCTGGGCGCCTCAGCACTTTCTGTGGTTTCTGCCCCAGCTCCTGGTGTCCCACTTGATTCACAGAGAGGCCATTCCCTCTTAGCTCAGCCGTTTCTCCACCAAGGCAAACCGAATCACACAGACATTAGGCCCCCCACCCCTCCTAAGATAACTGGCTCTGAGAATGAAGGAGCCAGAGGCGGTTCTCTGCATACCTGTACTGTTCTGAGGACCCGGACAAAGCCTACCTCTCTCTTCCTGCTCACTTGCCTGGCAGTTTGCTCTGGAGAAATGAGGGAAGTCTGAATGTGGCAGCCTGCCATCCAACACCCGCGTCTTGTAGGACTTTTAGAAAAAAAAAAAAATTTCAAAAGAACTCTTAGCTCAGACCCTTGACATTTCTCATCTGGACTTGAAACAGAGCAGTTGCCTTTGGCCAGCAAGCTCCTTGAGGGCAAGAACACGATGGACTTCCCGAGGTCCAGCACAGGGCCTGGCACACAACAGCTTATGAATGATGGTGTAGAATATTATTTTCTTCGTCTAAAGTCTACCTATGAGCACTTTAATTGAAACCTGAACCGGAATCATTTATTACTTTTAATTTTCTCCATTGATTGATTCCATCCTATACTGTGCACCCTAATCAGCAAAAGGACTTCTCAGTCATTTTGATTATTTCATGTGTGGACCACAGGACCCCAGGGGGAGCAATAGGTCAACCGTCACATGCACTATGGTGTCCTTCTAATTATGCGAACAATCATCTGTTCAAATGCATTTGGGGTTTATTGAGAGTATATGGATTAAGATTCAAGGGAAACAAGAAAAAGTGCATCTTACTTTGGACCCATAAAAACCTGAATGGTACCTGATTCATTTCCATTTATGCAGGGTCTCCATTTTACTGGGGCACTCTTTCTCTGTGACCAGAATGCTAATTCATTTTAATTGCAATTTAAACACCTGTAGCCAAGCCTTAAACATCTTTCTCATTCAAATTCTAAACATGAAAATTCTGAACATCTCAGTTATGTACATAGTAAAAGTAAGGGACAGAGTTTTCCTTAAGCTCCCCTCCCCCCATCATGCCCCTTGTCCAAATCTTGTTTGCTCTTTGAGATCCCAGCAAAGGGGCTAAATTTCCTGGACAAACCCAGAAATTCCTTTTTGGAACAGAAAAGGAAGGCCAAGTTTCGGTAATGTGTTTTCAAGAGAATAACAACAACAACAACAAAATGTAGAAGTGTCTGGCGTTTGTTCCACACCTGTAACATGCTCACTACCGCGCTGCACCCTCGATGCGAATTTGTTATACGAGGTTAGTCCTTTCTGTCAATCTTTCAGTACTGTGAGACCCATTTCTCAACCCAGGAAACTGATGCAAAAGTGCATGCCAACTGCTGTGGGTCCAAAACCCAGCCAGTGGTGAGGCAAGGATTCAAGAGGGAGCTGAGTTCTCTGATCTGCAGTGCCTGTCACTGCAGGACACACTGCTGGAAATTTTCTAAAGAATTAGCAATTGTCAAAGGAGATTTATTGAATGAACAAAGACATAAAGAGGTATAATATGATAGGAAATCAACCATGGTTGTCGTATGACTTATTATTACTTTCAAAATAGTTGCTCAGATTACAAGATACAGGTTTGCGAGACTGATCAAACAATTAAACACCTTTTTTGTGCTTTTCTCTTTAAAATAAAATTGAAAAAGAAGTATGATCTGGAAAAGATGATACACAGCATGAATAACATTTGCAGCCAACACTGATTCTTAAGACTGGTGTGCTTTGCAGGGCAGGCTGAGATGAGAGGGAGGCACCAACCACCAGAAGGCCGGGTCAGTGAAGGCCTTGTGGAACTCACCTCCAAGTTTGATTCCCCTTCAGGGTGCACACCCTGCTCCGAGTTCCTAGGAGGATCCTCCAGCACAGTGTCACTTGAGTCCTACACGAAATGATCCTCACCAAGGCTTACTGAAGCCATTCTGCTCCTTCATAGCCCTGATGTTTTTGCTGATCCTCCTCTATTTGTTTCCAGTACTGGAATCCCTGTGCCATCCTCTGCTAGCCTGGCTCTATCACAACTATCGCTGAGAATTCTTTGCCTTGGACTGTACACACTTTTATTTTATTTATTTAATTTTACTCACCCAAGCAGTTATGCGGCAGTGGTCTAAATATTTATCCTTGTCAACCAAGGAAGTTTGGGAGCAGTCAAGGAGACTGTGCCATTGGGACCAACCAAGTCATGGCGGAAAGGAGTGGTGAGCAATGAGATCAGAGCAGTTACTCGGGTCACCTGGGTAGGCCTAGGGCCATTGGAAGGACTTGAGCATTTATTTTCAGTGAGATGTGATCTTACTGCTATTCAGAGCCTGGTATGACAGTTGATTCTTTAGACATTTTTCTTTTTTTTTATGCATCTTCTGTGTCTTGGCTCTAGGGCTTACTCCTCAAGGACATGTCTTATCTATCTTTATGGTTCCAGTGCTCTACATAATGCCCAGGACATAGATCATACTCAGTGAACATTTCTTGAATGGATAATATTATTTTAGCTGGTTTTCTTAGGGATTTTTTTAGGCATACTAAAATGATTTTACCTGGTCAAAGTGTACCTGTGTCTTGACTTTATAATAATACTTCTTCAGTTTCTCTCTCAAGTCACAACCATTGACAGATAGATGCTCTTACTGCATAACTACGGACCCTACATCACATCATCTAATAAAGGACTACAGATGTGGAACCCAGAAGACCTAGGTATGATTACCAGAAATAGCACTTACAAATTTTGGGAATTTAAGTAAGTTATGTACGCCCTCAAAGCCTTTTTTATTAAACTAACTACCATCTACATCATGAAATCAAATGAAGATCTAAACCTATAATGTATAGCAAAGTATTTTGGTAAATTACATTGCAACATACAAGTGCTAAATATTTTAACATAATTCAGACACTAGCTAATGTTTGCCATAAATATCCAGTTTTCTTCAAAACATGTTTTATAGAGAGATTTATTTATATAAAACATTTATATGTCTAAAATATTTATTTATATAAACTTTATATATAATATTTATATATGTAAAGCATTATATAATATATACGCTCCCTGGCAGAAGAACCAGAAATTTTGTTGTGTTGCTCTGAATCTACAGTGAGAAGACCTATTTCACCAAGGAAATATACAGTTCTATTGCTCTAAGGGAGTGCTAAACTGTCATATTTTTCCCACACATAGGCAAAAATGTTCTTTAAAATATCATCTTGCCCAACCAAGGGACCATTAATGATGTAGCATGCATTGTGCCTAATCAATAATAACACCTTACCAGACCATGTGAACTATTCAGAAATTTGGTTATGATGTGGCAGGTACACTCAGCATTCCATTTCTGTCCTCACCACTTAGCAATTAGCAAACCCAACAGTATAGCTGCATGATCCCAAAGACGTTTCCTGAGTTCATTCCCAGCTGCCATATCAGGAGCAAGCTGGGCATTCCCAATAGCATTAGCAATCCAGCTACCCAACTGATTCCTAAATTCCACCTCTCAGCTTCTATCACAGTCTTTCCAAACCTGACTGTGTTTATAGTTATACATGCCCGATTATAACTATAAACAAAGTTGTAGATATACATGCCTGATCATCTACCTCATGGAAGATTTTATAAATGTACAAAAAAAAAAAATAGCTGCATTGTTTCACATCACTAGGTGGGATAACATATTCGATTTTAGTTGACGCTGAAGAGTCCAAGTCAATTTGACTAAATGAATATGAATGAGAAAGTGGGTTATTTAATTAGCTTGATTATCTTGTAAAAATAGAAAGAAATATAAAACTTGAGTAGTCCCACAGCTCTGAGATGTACCTTTATACCAGACTGTTTTGAGCCATGATGAGTAGATCTCTTCAAGTTATTTTAAAATTAGCTGAAAAGAGAATTCAGCTCAATAGTCTGAATCTCATATTGCCCTGTGCATTGTTAGTTGCAGTTCTAATCAAGTAAACAAATCAATTCTCAGGTTCAAGTTAAGAACAGCTATAAGAGTAGGCCTAAATGCCAATATGTTATTTTTAGAGTAGTAGTTTTGAAATTAAAAATTCTGCGAAACACAAGAAAGGATCTATTTGATATTAATTAAGCACCTACAAATGTCCGACATCTTAAATTATGTTGTTGGAATTGAAGGATAAATTACCTAAAGGAGTTCTCAAATAATAGAAATATACAAAAAATCATGGTAAAATAATTTATTTGCTACAGAAAGATTGCTTTCTTTAGGGAGAGAGAGCTGATAAAAAAAAAAAGAGAGCTGAATTTATGAAAGTTTCCACCAGGGCAGTAAGGTTAGTCTTGCAAGATTAATAGGAATTCAACAGATAGCAGTGAAAGTACATGGAACATACGAGCTTGAGAATATCTTAGTGTGGCTAGATCATAAAGAATATAATGAGAAAGCCAAGGAAAAGTAGAAACTAGGAAAGTAGAAAGAAATAAGGTTGGAGATGTTGATTGAGGCCAGACTATAGAGAGAATGATTCTGCTAAAGATTTTGAACTTTGTACCATAGGAAATAAAAAGCTACTAAAGATTTTAAAGAAAAGGTATGACATATCAAATTTGGGAAATATATAAAAATGTTTAGGCTAAACAAATGTTAAAAGTATATTTCTGGAGGTGGTAAGTTATCAGCATTTCACATCATGGTGATAATATTTTGCTTATAGAGTAAAATAATAATGATATTTTCCTTGTTAACTATCCTTTTATTCACTAAGAAGTGAAATCTTTGTACTATATTACATTTACAAGACTCAATATTGACCAAGAGAAATATAGTTCTGGTCCTTCTGGGGTTTACCTTCCACTGGGACATAAACAATAAATATGTAAAAGAGATAATTACAGATCTTCCTACAGTAACACACTAAATAATCACAGAAGCTCATTGACACTGCATTATGAAATTTCAGATTTATTTTAGCGCTATCATCTTCACTAAGCATCTGTGGAAATGACTTTTTTAATAGCTAAATTGCATTTTTCTTTTGACTGTGGCATTGGTCAATGTCTTAGTTACTTTTCCCTCATTGCTGAAACAAAATACCTGATACCCAGAATTAAGGAAGGAGAGGTTTATTTAGCTCATAGTTTGTGGAGGTTTCAGTCCATAGTTGGTTGGCTTCAAGGCAGAGTGGCACGTAGCAGAGGGTAATAGTTCATGGTGGCAGAAGACAGTAAAAGCAACAAGAGCACGAGGTGGCGAGGCAAGCCTCTTTCTCTCCCCTATATTGTGAACAGGCTACCTCTACCCAGGGGGTGTGTAGCACTCACACAATCTCCATGCCCTCTTCCACAGGCTCATGATGAATACAAAGTAAGCACCCTGGCCCCCTGCTCAGTCACTTGGTTAACTTTCTAAACTTCTCACATTGACACTATGAACAACATCTAGAGCAGGAAGGGCATGTCCTCTTCACCCCCGGATGTAGAACTGCTGAGTCACTTAATCAAGCCTCTAGACTCCTCACGCTTACAAATGTATTAACCATAACACTCAGTGAATGTGAACTTGAGAGGCCTCAATACAAATCATATCTGCACAATTTTTCTGTATTCTAAACATTTATAATTGCTGAGAACCATTATAATTTGCTGGAAAAGAGAAATGATCAAGCTGTCTCACTGGAGTCTTTGCAATGTATGGAATCTCCAGTAAAAAGGTCAGATGGCTGAGCTACTGTAAGTAATAACCAGGAGAAAAAGCCCACTGTTAGCCTCAAAATGCAGCAGAATCGATCTCTTTATAACTTTCTATTAACTGTTTAGCTTAAATCCTAATCATTATAAGATTGAGAAAGAATACCCCAGTGTCAAAAAATGTTCCTAAGAATATCCGAGTACTACTCCCCTTCTCTTTATGTGGTTGTTAGGCCATCTTTCTAACTTCCTTCATCTTACTGGATCTGTGATATATCTAAGAATTTAATATCTACTCATAGGACATAGTTTAAAAATGAAGTTGAAGGTTCACCTCGGTTAAAAGTAACTCAATATTCTACTATAAAGGGATACTGGGGGGATCTTTTTCAGGAAGATTAAATTCTAAATTACAATGTCTTTTTAAAATAAATAATCAATGCCCTTTCACATTTTGACAGTAATACCATTTAAGTTGGTTAAGGCTGCTATAACACAATAACTTACACTGTGTGGTTTAAATAACAAGTATTTGTGGGATCACCAGTCTGGAAAGTAGAAATCTGAGATCGATATTCTTCGGGGTTGGTTTCTCCTGAAGGCTATGAAGAAGGAAGTGTTCCATGTGTCTAACTTCTCATAGTTTCATGGAAATCCCCAGGTAGCCTAGCTTATAAATTTATCACTAAGATCTCTACCTTACCTTCACTTGGTGTTTCTTTTGTGTGCTATTTCTGCTGTCTGTCTTCAAATTTCCTTTTTTTTTTTTTTTTTGCTGGATTCCAGTAATGTTGTATTTGATCCAACCCTAATTATATGATATAAATCAAAAATCTCTCTAAAGAAATTTCCACCAAATAAGATCACATTGTGAAGTCCTAAGGATCAGTACTCCAACACAGGAATTTTTGAGAATCCAGTAGGACTCGCACCTAACATTCTCCTAGCTGAAAAGCAAACTTTCTCTTTAACAGGAAAACATCAGCATCTTTGCTATGTCAAATTGTTATCTAAAAACTATCCAAACTGTGTGTGCAGTTCATTTTGATTTTCAATGTAATCTGTACTTGACCACTGAGAATGACCATTGAGAATTTGATCATGAACATTACTGTTGGAATGTAAGGGACATAACAGACCATTTTGAGGGTGGCCTCCAGTTCAGTACAAACACTTCTTCTCTGAGACTACTAGGACAGGTACTTGTCCTTTCACTGTGACTCTGTCCTACTGACCGTACCATTCTAATACAAAGGTAGACACCTGATCAAAAAGATCCAGTGGAATTTCAACAGACAATGTTTAAAGCCAGGAACAGTTAGGACTGATTTGCTGTTACTGCCAAGAAAAGACCCCGAACATCTGCTGATGAGATGTTCAGGTCATCTTCATTCTTTTCTCCCAGGAGCCTCAGATCTTCCTTCATTTCCATGAGCTATCACAGTGCATTCCCAATAAGAAACAATTCAGTGCACCTACTCTTCCTGGTGTTATTTTTCATCTGCATGTGACCAAGAGGACCTTAACAAGTACATGGGGTTCTACAGTACTTTAGGGCCTGTTTTTGAACTGTGGTTCTCTTACCCATGTAACTTCTTTGATTAATGATTGAAGATGAAACTTCTGGATCCTGTTACTCCATGCCACTGATCATAATGGGAAATCAGGCAAAAAAACAAAAGCCTTTGGTGCAGAAATTGGTTCTGAGAAAGAACAATTCCAAGCATTCATTTTATACATGCTGGAACTATAAACATGATCTATATATATATAATGATAAAAATGATATGTTGGACAGTTGAGTTCATTCCCTAATTTCACAGTAATAGTAAAAACTCAAGAATAAGTCAGAGTAAGGAGCCTTTCTGAAGAAAACTATGTTCCTGAAGTTAATATTTAGTCCATGGTTTCTGTTTCTTTCTTCCACAGGGAAAAGAGTGACTGGTGTTACTTGGAAAGTGCAACATCCTAAATCTAAGTACAGGAACATAGCAACCTAATTCCCTGTGTTCAACTCAGTCTCACACCAGCACCTCTCAGCACCCAACACTGCACTCAAACCCTGTCTAGTGTTCTGTGACCTTATGTGTAAACAAAGGGCAAGACTGACACCGGTTTTATGTTCCATCATTATATTAAATCTAATACAGTACAACATATTTCCTTCATGGAGATTTTGTTGTTTGTTTAGTTTTGGTTTTTGTTTTTTTGGTGACCAGGATTAAGCCCAGTGACTTGAATATGTTAGGCAAGTGCTCTACCACTGAGCTATATTCCCAGCCCTCTTTTCTAATCATTATGTTTTTTTTTTTTTTTTTTATTATGAGACAGGGTCTCATTATCTTGCCTAGGCTGTTATTCAGCTTGCAATCCTCTTGGCCTGGCCTCCTCAGTGTCTATGATTACAAGTATGTATGCACCGCTATGCAGTTTAACTACTGCTATTGAAGACATTTGTGATCACATCTGCAAGACTCTTCAGATGATTAAACATATAACAAAGTGAAAGCTGTGGGTCCAGAAACCATAAGTTAGCACAGAAGGGCAGATTTCCAGTCATAACTCTTATCAAAATGGTTGCCTGCTCCATCAGCCCACTTAGGAAGGAAAGAGTTGCATCCCTGAAACTCCATAATCACTCTGAGAACTTAACTGTGGCTTCAGACCCCGAATAACAGAGACAGTTCAAGGGAAATGGATATGAATGGGCTGCACGTTTGAGTTTCATTCATGATATCCACAGTGAAAAAGTTGTTTTTCTGTTTGTTTTGGGTCTGTTTTGCTTTTTTGATTTCATTTTTTGCTTTGTTGTTGTTGTTGTTGTTGCTGCTGTTGCTTTTCCCTGAAGATCTTCCAAAAACTTCTTAGCTCAGGCCAGCTAGGCATGGTGAACTATGGGAACTCTTCAGTGGGGAAAAACGAAGAAGAGCTGGAACAGAACCTGCACGAGTGACTCCACTAAAACAGGCTAGTAGCTGATGGCAGTAACTGGCAATCGACTCACGCTAGTTAAACGGATGTAGTAAGCTTGAGCTTATTCTCATCTTATGTTTTCCTTCTTCAGGAAATAGCAATGTTCCCAGCCAGTGGAGGCGTTCTTGTTAGACATTAAATATCCAATTGGAAGAGGAGCTCAGTCACCATCAGGGACTACAAGTGACTTTGTGCATCTCTAAAGCAGGTGGTTAAAGACTTGGTGTGCCAGCAAACTGTCCTGGGGTCCATTAGAGAAAACAGAAGGGAAATGAGGGCATCAGTGCAGACGATCAAGCCCAAAGCTGAACAGATTAATGACAAAAAAGAGGTGAAAGCACGCAGGAAGGGTTTTCATGTATGTTGACTGACACATTGCTGAACACAAGAAGGAGCTCTAGGCCCCATCAGTGGGAAATGATGTATTCAATGCTCCTCCCTCACCCTCTTGTTTGAACCAGTTCTGTGGTTAAAATAGCCTTTAACTTCTGAACTAACTTGTGTCAAGGGAGGCAGGAACTCATATTTATGTGCATCCTATATTTACCTACGCTCACTTGGTCACTCTTTTCACTTTATATAAACACCTTCAAGGTATGTACATATTTTCCCCTGTGTTCCTAAGATTATATAACTCTCACCAGCACCTATATAAATGTCATGTTTGATGTTAGCCAATAAAAGCTGCTATTTTTGAGTAAATATTTATTTCAAGTACTGTACTGTACAGCACTAATTTTTACATCAGTGAAAAATAGGTTATCTTTCTCCTCAGCAGAGTACATAACTTTCTCAGGATTGACACAGAGATGAGCTATAAACTCTGATCCGGCTGATCCCCAAGCATGTGTATCTTGCATTATATTCCCCTGAGAAGTGTTTGCAAGCAGTGATTCATTTTGGTGTGATTCTGTTTTGAACTTTTTAATACTGTACAACCAATTAAACATTAGATATTTCCTTCAACTTGAGTTTGGTTTGAATGTGCTTTCAATATTTCAAATTTTTTATTAATACATGTTTGTGGTACATAAAGATTGCATTTATCTTGAAGAATTGGTAGATGTACATAACGCATCTTAATTCTCTTTTTACATCCTCTATACCTCCTTTTCCTTCCCCACTCCCTCTAAGTCTTCACCTCATTTGCAAAAGCTGTTTATCATTTTTTCCAGTTCAGGGGTCAGATAAGTCCCTGCCTTGTGAACATTCATGTTACAAACTTTCACAGACACAAATGGACTTCACAGTACAAACATTCCTACGGGAGAACTAATGTGATAATAGCTTACATCTACCTTACTATTTTAACATAGTTTATTTACAGCTGTAATGTCACCATCTTAAGGTGACAGTGAAATTAAAAATTGTTTATTCACAGTATTTTGTATGTGTGTTTGATTTTTTATGCTTATTACATATTTGTGTCAAAGATGTGTAAGACTCACTTTCTCTGATTTAGAAAAAAATCTGACTTAGGAATGTTATCTCAGAACACAACTCGTTTCTAAGTCAGGGACAAACTTATTTCAAGTACTGTACTGGATATTTCCTATACATCACTAATTTTCACATCAGTGAAAAATAGGTTATCTTTCTCCTCAGAAAAGGTAAATAATTTTCTCAAGATTCTAGCATAGAGCTGAGCTATAAACTCTGATCTGGTTGGTGACCAAGCATGTATATCTTGGATACAACTTTAAACCATAATATTATGTGAAATAAGACAGACAGACATTAGTTTAAATATCAAGTGGTTTCTTTTATATAAGAATCCAGAGAGAAATATTTCTAATAATTAGTAACTTGACAAATGAACTATGCCTTACTATATGAGCAGTATGACACCCAGTGTCATATAATCATAACTGAGCAAATGGTCTCTCTCTGTCTCTGTCTCTGTCTCTCTCTCTCAGATTGTGGGACATTGCCTCCCATAAGCAAGATGTTATGGAGGAGGTCTCATCTACAGAGAAGGAGGAGAAAAAGGTACAGAATCCCTCCCTTCAAATGAGATTAGGAATGTGTGGAAAATAGTGCAAAATTTCGTAGAAAAGCACCACTCAAGTAAGATTGTGGCAGTGCAAGCTGGAATCTGTTTAATGACCATGCAGTGTCACATGTCCATGAAATCCTCAAAAGGAGTCCAAAAGCAAGCGTTATTGAATAGGTTCCTTGTTAAAACTGTGCAGAAAGAGAAACATTCCATTGGGCCAGTAGGTAGCAATGATTACATTACTGAGAAAGTCATCCTACACAATAACCCTCTTATTCTGTGTCTCCCTCACACCTGCCAGTGAGGTTTTAAAAGGTAAGTGCAAGTTAACTTGTTAATTTTTTATACTTTATATTTTCTTTATTACTTTTTATTATATTAAAGTATTTTATATAGATTTTTGAGTGATGTGAAACAAATCTTTGACATTTCCATTATTTTTATGGGGAAATTCACTTTGATTTGCAAGTCCTTTGGATTACAAGCATTTCTGGAATATATATATATACACACACACAGGAGCAGAGAGAGAGCCAAAGAGTACAAAACAAGATAGGTAAGTAGAAAGTAGGGATATATTTTTAAAATGGTTGAGAAACAAGGATGAAGGAAAGAGGAAAGTAAGGGAGAATAAGGGGATAAAAAAGAAATGAAGGCATTTAGTATTTTTAAAAAGTTACTTTTGATATTGGAAAGCATCTCTAAAAGAATAAGCATTGATCAGATATGAGATTTGAGAAGCATGCCACTGAATCGTGTAACCTTTTGAAGTCCTTGACTTCCCCTGGAAAATGTCCTTACTTGTTTTAAAAAAGAAAAGGAAAAGATAAGACTAGCAGTGATGGGAGGGTTGAACTTAACAAACTAAACTCTGAGAGTTTCTCCAAACCTTCTCATTTCTAAAAGACCACCCAGTCCTTTAAATTTCACTTTCTTTATGTAGTTTGCATACCATCTTTTTTAAAAGGAGCCATAGGAATGAAGATACTTTTAAATTTATTTTTAAAGAGAAAGACCCAAATATTCCAAATTATCCAACTTCTTTCATTTGTAGTCAATCTAAGGAAGTAACAGTTAAGATAGCTGAAATTGAGAGCTCTGTGAAAGCTTGTAGACCAAAGAAAATGTACAAATTGGGATAGCAAAAAAATCAAACCCCATTTTCAAGTAGGAATGTATTTTGAACATAACTCAGTTAAGGAACTTGTACTTTGGTTTTAACCGTGAAAATGTCACTAAGTGATTAGAGTGAAAAGAGTAAATGATGGATTTAATTAGGTCCTTCACAAAAGGCTTGGCAAGTGCAAACTTAATAGAAGCTACAGAAGACAAAGGCAGCTGCAGAGTTTCAAATAAGGATGCTATAGAATCCTTCAGGTAGACAGCTACTACAAAATAACCTCTCACTTCCTTTGTGGCCTAACTTAAAGGACTATGTAGATTAGAAAGAAGAAAAAAAGGGAAAGGATGGGATAGAAAGATCTCGAAAGCCATAAGGGCTACTTTAGCCAGGTAGTTTTTCACATAATCATAGGTACAGACAGTTAGAATAGTTCCCCATGATTTTGCAGTCTGGTTTCAGATTTATTGCTGGAATTAATTTCTACATTTCTGTGAAGGGCATTATGCATTCCATTCCTACCACTTTAAATAATAAATTAATTTTAATGCATTTTTGCTCTAGCTTGAATGGAGGAGATGAAGAGCAATTGATAGACCCTGAGTTTTTAGAACACCTTTCAACAAGATGAAGAGCATAAGGCATCCCAAGTCGGCTCTTCTAAAAACAGAAAGTAGCCATCTGCTGGGGCTGCCAAGTTATCCCACTCCAGAGTGCTGCACAGTCCAGCATACCAGGCACAACTCAAGGGAGACTTCTTCAACGAAATGGTCCTTACGCAGTTGAGGCCCTGTGTCCTTTCAATCAGTGTGCTTTTTTAAATTGCCCCTTACTTCTGTTTGACAGAACTAATGAAAACAAAGAAACTATTGTAATGATTCCAGGCCTAGGAGATAAAAACAATCCTAGAGAACCCACTAGCTGTCCTAAGCGCTGGCTGTTTTCCTACACATATTCTAGTCAGGATGAGAGAGTAGGGACGGGAAATTGCCTTGCTCTCTATAAAATGCTATATTGGATCCGGGGAAGATGGCGACCAGGTGAGCAGCAAGGGAGCGAACCTCCTTAATAAACACCACCAGCTCGAGACAGACTTGGCGAGCGTGAATGCCGGGACCTCGGCTGGGAAGTTTAAACTGGGCGTATTTCTCTGAGATGCCGGGGGAGATGTGGTAGGGCGGACCAGGCTGCCGGGGCGAGACGTGGGAAAGTC
>PVLD010015732.1:0-47512 GCA_004027595.1 Dinomys branickii
GTGGGTCTCCAAAGCTGAAGCTGTGAGTGCCGGAACGAGGGTGTGGGCCATGGGTGTGTTTGGAGCGGTGGCGTCCTCCTTCTCCATCTTCTCTCCTTCTGACTGCACCGCGGCAGCCCTCCGATCCTTTCCTTCAGAAGAGGTTTTGCTTAGTCTTTCCAAGGGCTTCAGTTCCCATTTCAGATCCTTCCTGGGTTCAGGGTACACACCTCTCTCCTTTCTGTCCTTCTCATATTGCTATATTCCATTGTCTGAGTGGCAATCCTCCGGGAGGTTCCCTCTCTGCTGCCTATCCGGTCGCCATCTTCCCGGAGATGCTCATTTCGATGCTCAAGTGGATTTCACCAAGTTGATATGTTGAAGCACACCATTATTTGTCCTCCCAACAGCAGAGCATGTTGTGTAATTCTGTTATCTCTGCCAATTCCACAAAATAATGGAAAAAGTCTTCTCAGAACAGCACTAAGAAACACACAGGTGAGCTTACTATTATTCTTTTCAGAAAGAAAACCAAACCAGGAAGCCCAGTGAGATGGAGGCCTTAACATCACACCTCCAAAGCCTACCCATCCAAACATCATCCACCCCACTATGCCTTGAGCCTGGGACCATGCCAAGGCGACCTCCCACATTTGGATTTGAGTCTCTCAGCGTTGACAAGAACCTCAAAGCTCCGCCTGGTGCCAAAAGGGAATTGCATTTACCTTTGCACTGGTTTTCTTCTCCTCCTGTACTGCGCCCTCAGCCCTCCCCTTCTCCCCTCAGGTTCTGCGTCACTTTGATTATTCCCACACCTTCCATCTGGGTGGAGTGATGAAGCCCATCTACCATATGCTTGCTACCTAGCAGGCACCGTTCCACATTCACAAGGGAAAACCTTGCTGCTCATTTCAGAGGGGATTTAAACACATGTTCCCCTCCAGCGATTCCAAGGTTATGTTTTTGCTTTGCTCATTTGTCTTCTCTTGAGAAGATGCTGTCCCTCTCTGCACTCAGTACACAGGTCCCTGGGCTCAGGCCCTCCAGCTCCTGGGGCACAGGGTAAAGGTCATCCCTGGTCACAGCCACAGGGATCTAAGCTACATTTGGGGACAAATAAAAAAAGACTGCTCAAAGCCTGTCCAAGTTGGTGGAGCCCCTTGAGAACTCGAAATGCAAAATAAGCTGAAGATCCTTCTTGTTAAGGACTTTCGATATTGTCTTGGAGGCATAGTTTTCTCAGAGGGGCCCCAGTTGCCAGTACACCAATGACTGTCGTGCAGAAAAGGGAGACGAGTGGGGCACGAGGCGGCCTTCGCAGCCTCAGAGAGAGCTCCAGGCAGGGGCTCAGCCAGGGGGACAAGCGAGAAGCGAGCCCCTCCCACCTCTTCTCTCCAGATTTGGACCCGGGTATGAGGGGGAGGGCGCAGTTCCACGGCCAACTGGAGGTGAGAAGAGAAAAGGGTGTCTCTTATTTGACCAGATCGCAAAGCCAGGGAGAGAAGGCGGAGCGCCCAAGGCGGAGCCGCGCAGGAGCCGCATGTCAAAATGCTGACTGTGCTACGCAGAGCGCTGCCCACGGAGCAGGCCACACAGGGTCTGGGAGAAGGGCTGCGGGAGATGGGCCCAAGAGCCAGCAGCAGGGGCGAGCCTCAGTGACTGCTCTGGCCCTAAGCAGTGGCCGTGTGTGATCAGGTGTGCAAAGCTCACCATTTGGGAAGAGGGACTCTCGCCTGCAGGAGCCCCACTCAAGGCTGGGCAGACCTGAGTCTCTGCAGCCTTTATACCAGCCCTGGGGTGACTAGTGATACTTCCTTGGGACAGGACTGTATCTCAACCTCTGTGGAGGGGAAGCCTTTCATGTGGGCAGGGGAGATGCTGGGCCCGCCTGGGAATCCCCGGCCGACAGTCCTAGAACCCTTCCAGCTGCGTCATCTCCCATGTGAACTCTCCAGCCTTTCTTAGGCCATCAAGGCAGGCTGCCCTCTCTCTCCCCATGGCCCTTGTCTGCATTTTCCCTGCCAAAAACTTCGCAGAGCCCGATTTCATCCACCCTGCTTGGGAGGGCTGAGATGTCAACACCAGGGACAGAAAAGGGTGTTTTCCGGTTTATTAAGCTGGCACAAGCAGGGTTTCTTTGAGGAGCAGTGGCTGTTGGTGCTGCTGCTCCCATGGCAACACTGCCTGTGGCCAGCCTGCAGGGTGAACTCTGTGCCCTGAATTGAAAGGAGCGAGAAACCTACCTGCCAGCATGAGTAACTCTGAAAGCAGGTTAGGTTTTCATCACAGGCAGTGACAGCCATCTTCAAGGAAGGCCACCATGGCCTGTACCTTCAGCCACCTGCTGTTTCATGAGACAACTTTTACCTGAGGCAACTTGTACAGTGCCGATTGAGCAGAAAAGCTAGTAGGGAACAAGGAAAATGACATTTATTTGGGACTAGTTAGGGTTGCAACCCAGGAAAACACAAAATCATGAAATCTTGAAACCGTGCTCTGGGGTCAGGTAGAATGGCAGCCGTGTTTAGCCCTGTGAGTAGCAAGGAGGTTGGAAATCTCAGTACTTGCTCATGAGGAATCTGACTGGCTCTCACTCATGAAAACGAAGCTGTCAGAAAGGGGGTGAATGCGTCTCAGTCTCAGCAGGTTAAGGGAAGTGGTTCATTGTACAGAAGAGCAGCAGGGCTAACAGTCTTTCAGGAAACCACAGGTCTGGCTCACCTGGGGGGAGTGGTCACAACCATGGCCTGTGCAGCGTTCCACCGTGGGCACATCCGAGATCCGATTAACAAGAGCCTCCCGACTCCAGTGTTAAGTGCCCCAGCCATGTTACTCTGTTTTGATTTTCTTCCTTAGCAGCAGTCAATATTACCTAAAAACTCTTGTCTCTTTCTCTCTCTACTAAAACAAAAATAAGTAAAATCTATGGAGCTGGGTGTGGCAGCACATGCCAGTGACCCCAGAACCCTCAGAGGCAGAGGCAAGAAGATTGCAAGTTCAAGCCTAACCTGGGCAACTTAGCAACTTAGTGAGATCCTGTCTCAAAATAAAAAAATTCTCAGTGCCAAGGCCCTGAGTTCAATCCCCGGTATCACAAAGGGAGAAATATGCTATGTCTGATGTTACTGAAGATTGTCAAAATTCTTTTCTTCTTAAACATTTCTGCACAGGTTTAGTGGAAGTATACGTGGTTATCTAGAAACTCTCATCCATAGATAGCAAGTTGATAATTAATTCAGGTGTGTGTGTGTGTGTGTGTGTGTGTGTGTGTGTGTGTGTGCATGCGTTCCTCTGGTAATAAGGACGGAACTCAGACCTCATATATCCTAGGCAAGCTTGCTACATCCTCAATCCTTTAAAACAGTTTAAGTGTTAATTTTAAAATTTTTACTTTGAGGCAGGGTGTCATTAAGCTACCCAGGCTGGCCTTAAATTTGCACTCTTCCTTCTACAGCCCCTTGAGTAGCTGGGATTATAAGCCTGGGCCCGCACAATGGACTACTTCAGAATAAATTTTAAATTGAACATCCATAGGGTTTATTTGCTAGCTGAAAAATGTTTCTTTACTTACTCAAATCTTCCTTGAGGTCCATCCTGCCTATGTAAATACTCAGAATAATACTCAACCTACCTGAGTAAAAGAAAAAAATGAATATATTGTAGTAGGAAAATTTTAAAACTATAGCTCTATAACTGGGCCCTCAGATTCAACCAGCCTTGAATACACAGCTGCAGCTCAGAGATAAAACAGACTTAGCCCTATCTGACCAACTGCACAGTGGCCTACATGAATATACTGTCTTGCTAGCTTTCCTCAAGGACTGTCCCCCTGGGGCAGACTAGCTTTGTCGAGGTCACATTATATCTTGCTTGCTTGCCTGGGACCCTGACTTGCCGCATGATAAATGACCCTTCCAAGTAAAACCTGCCCCTAACACATCTGCCTGACAACGTATGACTCAATATATGTAACCAATTATGAACCAACCCTCTATCCACCTTGTACTTCCTGCTTAGAAAATGTGTATAAATCGCTGTTTTGCTTTAAGCTAGGGCTGCTGAATTGGACCCAGGTCCCATCAGCCCACTGGGGTTCATAAAAGCTGCCTTCTGAGCTCCTTGGTGCAGAGCCTTTGCCATCCGGTTTGCTGCAGTTTCTGCAACAATGTGAGTGAGTAGATGCTTTCAAGTGCTGAAAGGAAGAGATTTGCTTTTCAAGGTATCCTGATGGGCTTCTGGGATCATCAGGGAAGGAACAAAGTCTGGGTAGGGAAGTGCATTTCTTCGGAGGTTTACCAGGGGAATGGAAGAGTTCTAGCCCTGGGCGGTGACGGCAGTCACACCGCAGGGTGAACACACTCCATCTCCCTGAGCTGTTTGCTCGCTGAAAAACAGTGAGATTTGTAGAAGTCCGTCTAGCACATGACCCACTGCCCCACTTCTGAGTAGATATCAAAGGAAACAAACTGATTCCACACGCCAGAGACCCACCGCACACCCACGTCCGCTGTGGCACTATTCCCCACCGCTGAGACACAAGATCTCTACCATGGCTGTCCACAGTGAGGGGACAAGATGCAGTACTTTCAGCCGTACGTAAGAATGGAATCCTGTAATATGCAGTGAGATGGGTAGAACTGGAAGACATCATTTTAAGTGAAATAAAAGAGACATGGAAAAACAAGTATCATATTTTTTCCTCATATGGAAATTTACAAAGTTGACCTGGAAGTAAAATAATGATTGTTAGAGGTTGGGAGGATGCAAGAGGGGCAGATTAAGGGGGTTGGATCTGATTAGAGCAGGCTAGACCCACATGCAAAGCACCACATGGAACCCCCTTGCAGATGTACAATTAATATGTGAGAATAAATACGACAGATTGCAAAATGCCTTAGGGCTCATCAAACATGGAAATGGTAAATGTTTAGGGAGATGCAAGTTATCCTGATTTGGTCACTATATGTGTGTTGTTTATATGTATTGAATTATTGCACTATATCTCAGTAGTATGTAAAATACCATGTGTCAGTTAAAAATTTAAAAAGAATATTAGTGCTCTGATAATTAAAAATAATTTACCAGTTTGGGCTCCTGACCACACTATTTAAACTACTAATACTACCAATTACTCTCCAGCATGTCGTCTTTTTCATTTAGTTCATAAAACTTATCCAAAAAAATTTTAAATATATTTAAAATACTTTTATTTTAAAATACATTTAGCTAGCCAGGCATGGTGGCACATGCCTGTAATCCCAGCACTCAGCAGGCTGAGGCAGGAGAATCATCACGAGTTCAAGACCAGCCTTTAGCTCAAGGCCTGCCTGAACTGCACGATAAGACCTTGTCTCAAAAAAAGACAAAAAAAAAAAAGCTAAAATAAATTTAGCTATCCTTGCTAGTTGGGATAATTATACTGTTGATCTCTATTGGTTTATTGAATTGAAGAGTTAATGTTTAAATTTTTTTTTCTTGACCAATTTTGCATGCTTATATCTGATAATCTGAACAACTAACTTGAAGACAATATGCAATATAACAACCATTGTTTAATTTCTACCATCTTGTTTAATGAAGCTCTATATCATTTCTAATGTTTTTCACTACTTTTTATTCTTTTTAATTGCTTGATCAATCAGGCATCTTTATACCTGGTAATCTGAGCAACTTTGTTGAAGATAACAATATGTAATATATATAAAAACTACTGTTAATTCTTATCATCTTGTTTTCAAATCCTGTATCATTTTTATTCTTTTTGTGTTGTTTTGCTTTTGTCTTTGTTGTTATTTTGTAATTGGTTTTTCTCTTTAAAATAAAAAATAGGTTTAGTATTCAGCACCATTTTTAAAAAGAAGTAAATGTATTTCTTCACACCTTAACACACTGAAGGCTGAAAGTTTTTCATTCACTTCTAAATCTGGAAACCAGGCTCTCTGTCAGCCCTGCACCTGGCAGATGCCCTCCTGAGCCTAATTGCTCTCTGTTAGACCTCATCCGGCTGTTGCTTTTCCAGCGCAGCATCTTCTCTTGTGCACAGTTAAACTTGGGAAGAACAGCACAGTGTTCCGCCCTGCGGCCCGGCTCCCAAGAGGCATTTGCTGTTGCTGTTTTTCTCTTTCTGCAGTGCTGGGGCTGCAACCCAAGGCCTCGTGCACGCTAGCAGCACTGTCTGTCTGTGCTAGACCCGCAGTCCCTCCTTGCAGCACTTATGTCTCGCCTGCTTTTTGCAGTCAGATTTGTGTTAAATGTAATGCATTTCAGTGAGACCCGCTGAGGCCATAGAGATAGAAAGGTCTCACAGTGACAAGGTGTGGCGGGACACCAGGAGCCACAGGAGTAACACCCTCCTCGCTCAGGTCTCAGCTCTCCACAGCTTCCTGGTCTCCTGCCAGGCACTGCCTAGTAAGGTAGCACTCACTGCAGAGAGTGAGGGCTGGCATCTCCAGCTGTGTCTCTAACTGCCCCATGCGCGCTTGCACGCGAGCCTCAGAGCCCCCCCAGCTCTGGATTCAGCCTCGGCCTCAAGGCAGATACTGTCCGGAAATTGGACCAGAAACTCACAGCTGTCTGTGTCCCTCCTTGCTAGCTGCTGGCTCTTTTGTAAATGATGAAGAATTTATAACTTTCAAGAAAACCACCCCTTGAAAGCTTTTCTGACCAAGGGTATGTCATAAAGAAAGCAGCTACAGGCTGGGCGATACCTTCCTGCTCATAGCTTTCCTAACCACTAATCTTATGCAAAACTAATGTTTGCTTTCAGACAAGAACACCAAGCCATGGTGCGTAAGGTAGCATATCCTGGGAAGGAACCGCCAGGAGAGAACTTGGTCATAAAGTAACCAGCAGACCCTTAGTAACAACTACACGAATTAGTGACTTGCTTTATTCCATCTTATGCCGCTGTGGTTATAAAACGAATTGAGAGACCTTGAGAGATGGCTGTTTTAATTATAACTTGCTCTTTGCCTGCTGGTGGAAATGGTTTGTTCCATACAGAAATATAAAAACAACTGAGCTGTGAACTGAGTAAATTGCAAGCCGAGTTGTTTTGGACTTGAGTTTCAGTCTTTTCTTTGTGACCAGTTACAGAAACAAACGTTCCTCTCTCTCAGAGAGTCTGACTCTTGGGTTACTGGCTTCAGGGAAAGCAGTTCGGCAATTTCCTGATAAAAACGCACCCTCTGGTCTCTAGCAGCCTGGGCCTGCCGCGCTTGCTGCCATCATTACGCCAGCAGAGGCTCCGGGTGGGTGCTGTGTGCGTCAGAGACCCGTCGCGTGGGTATGCAACCCTGCAGGCCCTCGGTCCATGGCTCTGCACCGCCCCACTGTGTGATGCCTCGCAGGGCATTTGTCTTTCCCACTGTGGCCAGAAACCGGGGTGGTTCCCAGCTGGGGCTCTTACTACAATGCTGCCTTGAGCATTTGTACATCCCCAGAGAATATAAGTGCATTGCTGTTTGTAATACCATGAGATAATAGTTAGGTCCCGGACCCTCCACCCTGTGTTTTCTTTCTCTGAAAGCTTAGAGATTCTATTGGATTCTATTAAGGTAGCATTCCATTGAATTCTATTGGATTCTATTTGGATCAGTCCCCTTAGTGCCTTAGACAGCTGTGGCCTGGTTTTATCTTTCTTGGTTTCCTAATTACTGGGGAAAAAAATGTTTGCATTGCAATAACATTCTATACTTCTAGCAGTTCAGTATTAGAGCTAAATATAAATTTTGAAACATAGAAGCCAATTTCTAATTGAATAAATCATAACAAACCATTTATCTGAATCATTTGATAGTACCGTGCCCAGTACTTGCTGAGATCATCTGGAGATGCAGGCCTGTGTGGGGAACTGGTTAAAGCCATCAGTGCACATCTTCCACTGAAGGCCACAGATGAGCTGGCATTGATGAGCAGCCAGGATGCCGCCAGAGCGGCTGCACTGCACTCCCGCGGTGGGGGTACAGGGTCAGTTAGTTGGGTGGCCGCCTTCCAGGGAGGGAAGTAAGGCTAGGGTGACGTGCCCCACCTTCTCCCTGAGCTTTGCTCCTCCCACGACAAGGAAGGATTGTGTTCCTGAGGTGCCACAGCTTCTTCAGCTGGGCAGAGCTGTGCTGCCACGGTTTCAGAGAGCAGAAAAAGCCGTTCCAGCTCCCCTGCTTCATACTGTGTGTGAGCAGCTCGGGCAGGCAGCTTATGCCTGGGTGCAGAGGGACTGTCAGGGCAGCTTCCACTTCCAGAAATGCAGGCTCCAGGGAGGGACACTGCAAGGTTCGTAGGCATAGCAGAGAGGCAACACCTGACTGAGGGGTGCCCTGGTCAGCACCCACACCTCAGCAGCCAGCAGCCCAAAGGTGGAATCTCCCGACACTCTCCACCTCTCCATCCCAGTGACCTCCCCATTCCCTCTGCCTCCACCTCACCTGCCTGACCCAGCAATCAGAGCAGACCACCCGCCATGACCCCTTTGTTACACAACTCTGTCCAAGGCCTATTTGAATGGGATTAATGTGTTATGTTTTGCCCAAGGTGGCCCTCGGTGTGCTAGATGCATCCCACCCATCACCCCCCAGTGCCCCCTCCGCCCCCATGTCCTCCACTACTTTCCTCCAACTACCCAGCACTAAACCTCCCCTGCCTTTTGTTTCAGCAGAACTGCACAGTTCCTTTGGGGATATCCAGAATAAATCTGTCATTGCCTGTCTAATTTTGCTTGGTGCAGTTTCTGAGGAAATAGCCCAATCTCCTGAAGGAGACCCAAACACCCTCTACCCCCTGTTATTTCATTAAAATATTACCCTGTGAGTCTGAAAAGCTCCATAGCTTTGGATCCAAACACAGAATTTATTCCAATGTTTATGTCTCATAGTATGAGCAACTACATGAGGGTAAGAATGTGCAGTGCACTAACCATATTGTTACTCGCCTACGCTCTTGTTTTGAAATTCTGTACCACTGTTTTTATTGTTTATTTTTCTTTTCTTTAAAATAAAAATGAGGAGAAATTCTGATTCTGAGACTGAATCCCTGAGTAGCCATTAAGAAATGCTTGTGTTCATTTACAAATGGTAATGATTTTAGTGTACATGCTGCCAAAGCGAGCTCTACAAGTAGTAACAAGAAGGGATGAACTGGAAGTGCATTCGTAGGAGGTGGGGCACAGCTGCTTTGGAGTTACTCTGTGACAAGTCCGTAAACAATTACCTACGCTTTTCCTGAGTCGACCCTGGGAACCTTGGGAAGCACATGTTTTGCTTTGAGTTTGGTTTAAAGAATTATCAGATTTTAAATCCACTTAAGGAATGTGCCATGTGTAATTTCAGTACATCACATTATACATAATGCTACAGAAAATAAAGAGGAAAAAATAAGCAAAACTATGGTTTTAGTGGATAACATTAAAAATAACTTTATTTTATAGGAGAAAAATAGCTCTGGTAAGCAACGGCTGCACTTCAATGAAAGTTAATACTATTTTTGCACTACTTTGTAATAACATTTTCTGTGACAAATTCTCTGTGACATTGCAATCCATATTTCCAAAGAATATTCATCACATTCACTACCTGTAAGTCCAAATCACATTAATCTTCCTCAGATAAGGCTTATGCTGGCATAGTACTCTGCCATGTTTTACATAGATTTGTAAGTGGAAAAGGCAACAATTTCATTTAGTCATAAATGGTATGACTTTAAGGTCGTGCTTTAAAACCATAGAATCTTTTCTATTTTTGCTCAGAAAGGTGATATACGCTCTTTACAGAAAACTGGACTGGAGGACAGTAACAAGAAGAAAAGAAAGTCTCCTACTATGTGAAACTCATGTTTTTAAAAAGCCAGAAGATGACTTCTGTTGATAATCTGGCATCTCTGAAACCAATAATTTTCTCAAGATCAGTAGAGATATATTTGTTTATATGGCAGGATCTGTGCTAAAATGACTTAACTGGCTCTTTCAGCTTGATACTGTGTGGGCGTCTGCCTGTATCATTAAGTATCCTTATTCAGGTTAATTGTGCAGCATATATGAATTAAGTATTTATGAAAATACTACAAGGACTCAAAAATATGTGATTTTTCAGTGGTTGTAGCCACATTCTATGGCTCTGTTATTAGACTCTGGGGTCATATGTGCTATTTTCTATGGTAAATAAAGTGACTGAAATTCCTGGCACATCAGTCTTCACAAATATCCATAGATATTTGCTCAGAATAAATTCCTCAAATTGAATTGCTCAGCCAAAGAGCAGGCGCCAAGGTTTTCAGGACCATGAGTACAGTTGACGAAAATGTCAGGCCTTTCCTGTTTGCATGCCCCCAAGCACTGTGTTTATGTGTCTCTTCTTCACGTCCAAGACAGCAAGGCACTGACACCAAGGTTCTTATATGTTAAGAAAGAACTGTGCCATTGGGCCACATTCCCAGCCCTCTTTTTTTTTTTTTGGCAGTACTGGGGATCGAACTCAGGACCCTGCGCTTGCTAGGCAGGCACTTATTCCACTGAGCTATATCCCCAGCCCTCACATTCCCAGCCCTCAATGGCCATTTAACTCAATGCAGTAGCCGTCATCTATTAGCTGATCAGATTTAAATATTTATGAAAACCCCACAGAATCTTAATGATCCTACTCGTACCCCCCACCATTTTTTGTCCCTTTAACCTGGACTATGTTTTGCCTTAGCCCTTCTCAGCATCAAAATAGTAGGCCTACATTTGCTTTTCTAATTGTCTGTCTGCCTCTGCCCTTCACTTTTGAATAGCAAGGAATCTTTCATGTTGTTCCACCACATCCCCCTTGCCTGTCATAATGCCACACACATGGTAGGAATGTACTAAATAGTTACTCAGTGAGTTGCTAACAAATGCACGCATGCATGTTCAAATGTGTGCATATTATGAACACAGTTGTATGTCCCTGGCCTCACTCTCCTCTTAGAAATCGTAACGAGAACTTCCACAAGCCCCATTTCCACAGATGGCCTCACTACAGACGGAGGCACCTGTCATGGTGCCACAGGAGGAGAGAAGGCAATGAAGACAGCAAACTTGCAACAAGATCAAAGGTGGTGTGATGGATACCAACATGAAGCAGCCCCGAGCAGGACTTAAATTAACCAACTGGCTTTCTATGTTTACTTGTGAATCTGTCTAAGGCCCAGGCTACTTGTCTGGAAGTGGATGATGAACTCACAGTAAGAGAACCTCTGTGAGTCACTAATCTCTACTAAAACCTGTAATGGCAGATGAAGCCAGAAAGCCTCAAAGAATAAGCCAAGATCACAGCCAAGGACACCTGGATCTGATCTCAACTAGATAAAGACTATAGCCTCAGGCATCTCACTCCTGGGTGGGTTAACTTAATCCTTATTAAAGATTAATTTAATACCTTACTTGGAGAAGTCCTTGAGTGGTTCTGCCCTTCCTGAGTACTCCCCTGCCTTCGTCTGATAACCAAATAAATACAGGGTACCCAAAGAAGGTCATAGTCTTAGGCCTGAGAGAATCTCAAATTCTGTGAGAGGGCTTTGATCCTCCTGGAGCCCTGAAATCATTCCATTTGCCTCTTTTAGTTAGCCTTTGCCGTGCACTCACATTCACGAGACTGCGGGCCTGATCAGCCACAACAGCTGAGGGATGTCACTGACTGGGTAGTGGTGGTATTGTGGGGATCAGGTGGCATGGCTGACTTCCAGGATGCCTCTAACTTCTCATCATGTGGGTTGTTCTCTCCACCTCCATCCTTGGTGAGTTTCACATTTCTTTTCTTTTTAATTTTTTTATTTTAAAGAACATAAAATTTTTTTAAAAACAATAACAAAATAACAGCAATGTTTCTTTTCATCAATCCCAACCCAGGAACCCTGTCATCATAAATAACCCCTTGGTCCCTCAAGGATGGCCTAAACTGCTTCCACACATGTATGTAAAGTTTGTCTTGAAGACTCTTCCTCACACAGTGAAGTGCAATGTAGGTTAACATATGAGCAAGCATTAATGTACATTTGTAACAAGAAACTGAGCCTTGGCCAATTGAAAGTGGCCAGCTATTCAAACTATGTTCAAATAAGACAGACAGTTTCTGTAACCAGTCAGGGCAGTCTCTGTACCTTACCATTGGTTTCTTTAGGACACATCCTTTCTCTGCTGTACCTGCCCAGGGTTAAGGCAGGGCCTTCTGAACTGCTTTTGATCCTGCCTGCTACTCTGTTCTAGAAATGAAACTACAGCCCACTAAGATTTGTGAAACAGCATTTGTTTATTTTTGTCTTTTAACAGTTCAGTCTTAGCAGCATTTCAGATGGAAAAAGATTCCCTGCTTTACTCTCTGAGAGTCACACAGAGTTGCTCAGTCTGCAGGGGACACCACAGATACAGAATATAAGAATCATGTGTTTATATGCAGAGTCAGCTCCCCGCCCTCACACAGCCCCGTTCTGCCCCACAGTCTCCTTGTAGGGCCTCCCGCTAGAATCCTCCTTCAGATCCACCCTACTGTCTGCTTAGCTCCCACAACTCCGCAGGGCCTTGTCTTCGGTTCCTGGAGCTGCTGTCATGAAGCCACAGAAACCAAGAGGCTGAGACGAGCTCTGGAAGCTGTCCCAGCTAAAGTCTCTAGGTTTGGAGGGGCCTTCTCTGCCTCAGCATAGATCATGTTTTAAATGCACCTGCATTAAGTGGCCAGAACTACCGTGACAAAATGCCCAGCAAGTGCAGCTTGAATAACAGAGACTGAGGTGTTGGCGGATTGGTTCCCTTTGAGAGTCAAGAGGAAGCTCCATGCCTCCCTGCTATTTTCTATGGCCTCTAGCATTCCTGCTTTGTGGATGTTATTTTCCCATGTATCTTTACATTATCTTTAGTCTGTCAGCGTCTAGGTCCAAATGTCCACTTTTTACGTGATTCTGTTCACAAAGGATGAGAGTCCACACTGATGACCTACTTTTAACTTCATTACTTCAGTGGAGGCTTTACCTAAATATAGTCACACTCTAAAGTATTGGGGGCTAAGACTCCACTGTGTCTTTTGGGGGTGACATAATTACAGCCCTTACCAGGGCCCCAGGGGACCTCATATCAATGATGGTGGCCAAATGACCACACTCCATCGTCCTCTTCGGGCTGCCCTAAGCTCATGAAAACCTTGATCAGACACTGAAATCTTAACTTCTTTTCTGCCCCTCATGTGCAATTACCAATCAAAAGAGGAAATATCCTGATTGATTTTTACAGGCACCTTATACAAGAGCACTCCTCGCCCAGGCCTCCCCCCAAAACAACACAACTGGGTGAGAGAGGTGTTCGGCCCGACATACAGTGAGAAACAGGCTCAGGGAAAGTCAAATGGGAACTTGGCGTCCGCCCAGGAATACTAGGAAAAGAATACCATCTTTGATTTGGAGAGACTTGGATTTTCACTCTACTTCATTAAAAAGAAGTTCAGGTTCTCAAAAAGAGAGTCTTCTAGTTAAATGTATGTGCAGAAGCTTCTGCCCCTGCTCCTGGCAGAGCAGACACTTCAACACTTTTCACAGTGCGGGCCATACGCTGTCTCTGCCGTGTGTCCTTCTCCTCTTTAAACTTTTAAAGAACAGTCATTTAAAAGTGTAAAGGCCAGCTTTGCTTCCTTCTGAGCCCCCATCAGTACAGCCTTTAATTCCCATACTTCTGCCATCATTCTGTGCAGTTAAGCTCTTCTCTAAGCTGCTTACAGGTTTCTCTACTATGACCCACGCCCTCTCTTGAATGTCACTGACATTCAATTCTCCCCCCAAGCAATCAGGTTTTTTCTATCATCTGAAAATTCTTCCAGTCTGTCCGCTTTCCAATTTCATAGCCACTTGCACATTTTTAGGAAATTTGTTACAGCGATACCCTGCTTCCTGTTTACATACATATATATATATATATATATATATATATATATATATATATATATGGTAGCTTTTTAACTAATATAACTAGCAATTAATTGTTGCCACTTTATTTTCCTCTTTTTATTCCTTTCAGTCTAAGCTGAAATCATTTCTACTGGCATAAAATTCTCCAGAACCTTTGGGTAGCATGTGTACGTTATGGTGCCTACTCTGTTAGACAACAGGCTTGCCAGCCACTCTGTGCTGCATAGCCTCATCTCCGCATCAAATACAATTCATTATGGGAATTAACACAATTAGTTCAGGCATTAAGTTAACATCAAGATGTTGGGAGACCTGTACTCCTTTCCGGAAGCCCTAAGGGAGGATCTGTTTCCTTGCTCATTTGAATTTTTGCAGAATTCAGCTCCTTGAAGACAGCACCCAACATCTCAGAATCAGCAACTAGAATATGAGGACCCTCCCTCCTCAATCTCTCTCTCTCTCTCTCTCTCTCTCTGTCTCTGCCAGGCAGGATTCTCCAGGCACTCTGTTTTTAAGAAATCATGTGACTAGTATTAGGAGCAGACATCTTTTTGGTGGGGAGGTGTGAGGTTTCCTACCACAAAGGGTACATGCAAAAGCTCGCTGAGCTATGAACCTAAGAGGATGGTGCTGGAGTGCTTTATAATCCATATTTCAATCAAAGTACATTAAGAATAGGTGGCACCAGAGTCCTGATAGTGAATCTATTCACAACAATTGTGGCACCAACTGTGTTTTATTCTCTCCAACACCAACAACCTGTCCAATCCTTGACACCAAGATTACAAAGGTTTAAGGAGCTGCATGCCCAGAATCAGAGATAAGCGCCAAACATTTACTATGCCATGAGGCTGTGGAAACTGAACTTGAAACAAGGTAGAAACCCTCATGGGACAGTGGAGGGAGGAATCTCAGACTCGGCCCATGACCTGTTACCCAGTGAAGGTGAAGGTACGTCCTCCCTTCCCTGCGTCACTCCCAGTGTGTGGCCTGTATCTTCCCCTTATACCCAAGGACTAGAGGCACTACAACAGCAGCGGTGGGGAGCCGGATGTCTCCAAGAACAACGGTTGCCACCGGTCGCCTAAAACATAAGTCTCCGAAAAAGTCACACTCAGGACTCAGTGGAAGGCTATCAGCCCCTTGCCTGCCCTAGGAGTGTCCTCTGTAAAGGGACCGATCTGATCTCCCTCACGCCTGTGCTCCTTGCAGCGAATCTCCTCAAGCTGACGCTCCTTCCCTCTTTTCTCATCTTTCCCGGTGACATTTTGTTCCTATAAATTCATGCTGCCACATCAGTTTTAACTCTCACTGTCACTGAAGCACAGTCCCATGTGTGTCCCGACCCCAGGTGATGGGACAGCAACAAGAACAGCACGCCAAGCCTGAGCGCACAAGGCAGAGCCTGGCGCACACCTCGGACAGCAGGAGCAAGTTCCGCAACCTCCTTACGACAGATCAACTGACCCTAAAGCCGTGACACTTAATCTGAGTTAATTTTTAAAATCAAAGTTTAATTTTCTGCTATTTGCAAGTAAAGTCATCCTAAATCAATCCACTTGTTTGGCAGAATGGCATTTCCAGCTCCTATGAACTCGACCCCTGTAACAGAACTGCCGTTGTGCTGACTGTGAAGCAGTCCAAGACCTGGCATGTTTGCGCTACACTCTCAGTCGGTTTGACACCTGGCTGTCACTTTACCTTAAATTTCAAAAGGTATTGGTGGCTGTACATGCAATGCCTTGTTAAATAGTCTCATAAAGCACATATACTTTGCCATAAAATTATACGTGTAACAATATTATTAAGCCAGAATAGCTATTTTAGCTATGATGGATATATAACTTTAAAATTATATGTCTCTAGGGCAAGGGATATAGCTCAGTGGCACAGCACCTGCCTGGCAAGCACGAGGTCTTGAGTTTGATTCCTGGTACAAAAATAAAATGATATGTCTCTTTTAGAGAAGGAATTGTGAATGGTGTTTTATTTTGTGGCAGGTATAGGAATGTCACCTACACAGGCTCATACTTTGGGGTGCATGTAAACAGAGAAGAAGAATTAAAAGGAAATGAATATATTGTTATGCTAATGTTAAGCTATTTATAGATAGAAAAGCTGAACTACATCTCTTTGATTTAATGAAGCATAAAGGACTTACATAAGCATTATACTCTCTCGTTACTCCTTTGCATCTGCCGTATCAGATGTCCTTGGGGTCTCCTTACGCTTTCTCAGCTGAACTAACTGCAGTCAGTCCTGGGTATAGGGCAGGCTGCGGGTGGTAAGTGCCTTGTGCTCAGAGAAGGAAGGAACCTTCTCTAAATGGAATTCTGAGAGCATACACAATTATGACGTGTATGTTAACACCACTGACCACATCAGAAACTCAGTATGTGTTATTTTCCTCGTATATTCATTCCATCAAGAAACAAAGCCTGGAATCCACTCCAGTACTACCAAGAGGTTTAATAATTTTTTCCTCACTTTGAGACAATAGTCCTGGGCCATCAGAAATATTGCTCAGTGTTGGACAGTGTCTTGCTTTGCCATGCAAGATGGACATGCTAATGAGGAATGGGCTTGCTTATAAGAGGTAATCTTATTTTAACCCCCAGTCCGTTGTATGCAACACTCACATTTCATTTCTGAGTTAAATAATTTCCTCCTAAACAACAAAAACAGTGAAGTTGGCTGTGGGTGAACGTGCATGAAAACTTCTAAGAAGAGAGGTCTGCCTCTTCCCAAACTGTACTGATGGGGATATCTTCACCTGTCATGTGCCAGACACTGAAGACTCAGCGATAAGTAAGACAGCCCCAGCCTAAGGGGACCTGAGGGCGCGGCCGGCAGGGCACCTGGCCCTCTGGACACAGAGATGAGGACCCAGGCAAGAACGGGCATCACCTGCACTGAAGCAAGAAGAGGTGATGTGAGGGTGACCCGGAGGGGGCGCCTTAGGGAGCTAGTCCTTTCCAATCAGTTAGACAACCCCTGTTCCCCCCGGGGCCGCTGAGGTCAAACTGCAGCAGGGCGGTGCAGCGCGTTGTTTCCTAGGCACAAGTTGGCGGTGGCCCCTGAGGCTGCACACTTTATAACAAGCCCTTCTCTTCCCTCAGGTGTTTTAGTAAACTAGAAGCTTTTTCATGACCTTTGGATGCAATAACTTACAAAAATAGGGCATGAGAAAAACAGTCACTTACTGCCTTCTGCCCGATAGGATGGGCTTTTCCCCACAGTAAGAACGCAGTTTGATTGCCATTTATATTCTCAGATTGACCGCCCTCAGCCTTCCTCATCTGCTCACTACAGGAGATTAGGGCAAAGGGTAATTACAGCTGTGTACCGAAAAGCAAAAGCGGGCAGAAAAGCACTCTGGGCAGCAGAACCCTGTAACCCCAGAACCCATTAGCACTCTCCGTCCTCAAAGACCAGTCCTTAACGCTCGCCTTCTTTCGAGCAGATCTAATTTGGTTAAAATATCAGCAGAATACCTTAAAGCTTTTTGTCTCATCTAGACTTTAGAAAGACAGGAAATGCGGTTAAATTCAGAGTTTGGGGTTTTCAAAGACGCCTTATATTTTCTTTAGATAAAATATTTTCCCCTTTGAAAACGTAGGATTCTATCGTTGTTCCTTCAGTGAAAACCAGAAGTGGCTTCACAGTTCACAGCTTTGTCTGCGCACGGCCCTTCTCAGCCGGTCTTCTGGCCTCAGGCTCTCCGCCCGCTCCCCCTGGCTGGCCTGCTCTTCCTCAGCCAGCCTGGCCTAGGTCTCCACGCCCCAAGTTATCCTTCTTTCCTCAGCAGACAGTTTAACATTTTGCTCCACTGGGTGCCCCTGTACCTTCCAGGCCCTCCCCATACAGTCATCCCTGGGTGTCTACAGGAGTTGCCTCCAGATCTGCCTGCAGTTCCAAAATCTGCAGATGCTCAAGTCTTACATAAAATGGAGTATTTGTATATATTTAAATTACCTCTAGGTGATTTACAATACCCAATCCAGTTCATGTGCTATGTTATGCTGCATTGCTTAGGGAACATGGACATGAAAAAAGTCTGTGTGTGTTCGGTATAGACACATCTTCCCACGTTTTCCGTACTTGGTTAGTTGTATCTCTGGATGTAGAACTCAGGGACCTGTAGTACAGGAACAAGATGCATCGGCTGTACTGCTGTGGACAGACCGAGTTAGTCTGTGGCCCCCCTCATCTGTCTCTGGGAGAATGCAGGACCCCAGCGCAGGAGTCCTCACACTGCTCCTCCGTGCTTACTGAATACCTAAAGTTGCCTGCCGTGTGGTAGGTGTTCACTGAACATTTATTTAATAATTTTTAACTCATTGACAATGAGAAGGTCCATCAAATTGAACATCTCCTTTTAAAAATCATCTTTTAAAACATTTGGTGCATGTTTAACTTCACTTAAGCATTCACATTTTTAAAATATTGCTTAAAATAGTACTAATTAAAATATGTTAATAAAGTTATAAATTTACATGTTATATTCAAAAACATTAAATTAAAACTATGCACTCCATTTGTTAAAATTTGCATTTTCAGAAGATTTTGTTTCTGCTTTTGCAATGGCAGATTAAGTTGAACTCTCTCTTGGAGAACAATATAAAATTGGACAAAATATTTTTGTTAAAATAACAGTAAGAGTCCAGGTGACCTGAACCCCAAAAGAAAGAGGAGGCAAACAGGGTGGGTCCAGGGTTTCCTGGAACTTTTCCCAATTCACTTGAAGGTTCTAAAGGCAGCACACAGAGGGGAAGAGCTCCAGGAGCAGACCGGAGCTTTAAGGCGCCTCCTGGGAGACCAAGGGGGGGGGCTAGCAAAATAATTGGTGGGTTTGTTTGTTTGTTTGTTTGTTTGTTGTTGGCTTTGGTTTTTTGGTTTTTGTGTTTTTCTGTTGTTGAGAGGATTAATTGTCTGACCAATTTTGCATGTCTGTATCTGGGTTCATATAGATACACTTCGAAGATATCAATAGGTAAAGCAACAACCACTGTTGAGCCCATGTCACCTTGTCTGTAGATCAGTTTTGATTGTACTATTTTTTATGCTAATTTGTGTCTGTGTGTTAATATGTTTTTGTGCTTTTATTTTTCTAAAAATAAAAAAAAATAAAAAGCCAATGCATCCTGCTGAGAGCATTCTTACCACCTACCGGCCCCTAGACACCCTGCTCCCCTCCCCAGCAGTGTGCTCACGAGGAAGTCTGCTTGGGATAAAGAAATACCGGCCTCAAGTGTCACCAGAGGAAACAGGGAGTGAGTCTGCCCCTGCTGCAGATAAGATACAAAAGTTCACAGCAAATATATTTAACTGTGCAGTACTGAAAGCTCTGGCCCTGAATTTGGGAATGGGGTAGAGAAACCCACTCCTGACCAGTGCAGTCAGGCAGAAACAGAATAACAGAATAAGACTGGAAAGAAAACAATTTAAACTGCAATTATTTGTGAATGCACAATTATTTGTGCATACTTACATAGCAAATACAAGTTTATTCGCATATAATATCAGAATTAATAATTAAATCTAACAAAATTGCTAGCAGTGACAGACAAAGCAAAACAATATTTCTGTTGATATCAGCAGTAATTAGAAAAGTAAAATTTTAAAGGATAATTTCTAAAATAGCTCCAGAAGACATCAATTTATTAGGAATCAGTCTTATGAAAGATGAGACCCTTCCACAAAAAAATCCTAAGTATCATTGTTTGGTGAAATAAAGTTTAAATAAAGGAAAGAATGTATAATGTTCATGAGTTTCATTCTTTCTAAATTTATTTGTAGATTCAATAAAATGTCAGTCAAGCACACAAGAGATGTTTTTGTAGACATTAATAAGCAGTATCTACATCATATGATGTTCACTTATGAAAATGAGTAAAAGACAAATAGTCAAGGCAACCTCGAGAAAGAAGGGTAGAGTGGGAGGATTTGCACTACAGCACATCTGGACTACAACATGATTGCAGCGACTGAAACAGAGAATGTAGATTTGAGGGTAGGAAAATATACCAACAGAGCAGAACAGTTTAGAGACAGGAAACAAGTGTCTTCCATAAAAATTCGGCAAAAAAGTTGTTTTGATTTCTATTAAATATATATTATATTAATTCTATTATATCACATTACATTATATTTGAGTGAATTATAGAGTTAAACATGAAAGGTAAGCCAATACAATTTCTAGAAGATATGATGAGAAATTATCACGTATTTGAGGAGTAGGGAAACATTCCTTACTTAGGACACAACCTAAGCATTAACCATAAGGACAAAGATTCCTCAGCTGCATTAAAACCAGGAATTTTTAAAAACCAGATGTGGTAGCACGCACCTGTAACCCCAGTGCTCTGGGAGGCTAAGGGAGGAGGACCAGGAGTTTGAGGCCACCCCAGACTGCACAAGGAGATCCCCATCTCAAAACAAAAACTAGGAACTTGTGTTATGTTCCCACATGCCATTAATAGAATAACACAGCAGAGGCAGGCATAGGTGGAACAAGGTAAATACAAGTCTCAGATCCACAGCACTTAGAAAACTCCTGTCAATCAACAGGGAAAAGACAGTAACAGAATGGGCAAAGGTATCAAGAGACTCATTACCAAAGAGGATACATTCACCATTTTTAGTCACCAGAAAAATGCAAATTAAAACCACAGCGCAGAGCTGTTACACACCCACCAGAATGTCAGAATGTCTAATAACAAGCCCTAACAATACCACATAGCATTAAGACAGGGAGAAAGTGGAATCTACTAATATTCTGCAGGTAGGAGAACATAATAACATAACTGGTTTGGGAAACTGCCCACTAACACTCACCCTAGAGCACAGAAATGTCATTGCTAGGAATAGTCCAGAAATACATACATCTGAAGGACACAATATCAAACATACACATGAATGTTCCTAACATAATTCTTTTTCACTTCCACGGTTTTACTTATGTTTGACACACAGTAACTCTGACTTCCGAAGTGCCATGTGATATTTCCATACATGTGTACATGGTTGAATGACTAAATCGGGGTAGTTAGCACATATACCCATTACTTCAAACATTTAACATGTCTTTGCGATGCAAAAATTTTAAAAACTTCTCCTGTCTATTTTGAAGTATACATAGAACTAAAAATGTTCTTACGGAATAGAAAATAGTGTAATAGTTACTGAGGCTGGAAAGGAGAGAAGGGGGTGAAGAGGTTGATCCACGGGTTCAGAGTTAGAATTAGTGATAAATCCTGGTGGTCGTTTGCACAGTAAGATGACTAGATTTAGTATATTTCCTAGCATAATTATTAGCAAGAAGTGAAAAGGGGAAATAGGCCACATTTCCACCAACAATAGAGTATGTAAATCAACCAGTAGATTCACACAATGAAATATGCTAGCAGACATAATGGGGAACTTGGCTACACACCGTTTTCTCCGATCAGTCTCACAAGTTTAGGTTGGGAGAAGTAAGATCAGCACTCCCACAAGTATCACACGGCATGCCTCCACTCCTGAGGAATTCGGACGCAGATGACTTCTGTCTCTGGTGTTGGAAATCAGTGGATTGCAGAACGCACACTGGATCTGGGTGTGGTGGTGCGCACCTGTAATCCCAGCCCTTGGGAGTCTGAAGTAGGAGGATTGCTGGGAGTTCGAGGCAAGCCTAGGCTACAAAGTGACTACAAGTCCAGCCTTAACTCCATAGTGAAACCCTGTCTCAAAAAAGATTTTTAAAAAAAGCACATTAGAGAAAACTGAACTTCTGAGTAGCAAGATGTTTGTGAAAATTCACCAAGTCATATATTTATGATTTTCCAGATGCATATTATACATATATGTAAATGTTCATTTTAAAATATGAAGTCATCTGTATTAAATGTGTAATTCAACATAGGATCTAGAAGAAGAGTTAGGTGACGTGGTGGCCAGTTCCATCATCCCACAGGCCAGACACTGCGGCACACGCCCAGAATAGTGTGTCTAAGGCTGACTCAGTGTCAGGGAAGGGAGAAAGCGTGGTCCCCACCATTTCTGAGTGCCTTTTCCTGTGAATTTGAAATTAGTTGCTCTTTTCAAGGTAAAGTGCTAGCTCTATACAGATGAGAGTTAGTAAGTCACAGAAATAGATTCTTACCTATTTCTTAAAGGTAATTTCTTAAAGAAAACTGTCAGCCTGCACCATCCTTCAAGAAAAAGACTAAAAGAGAGCAATCTCATAATTTACTCAGTTCCAGCACCGAGGCACGTTGCTCCTCCCGCCTATGTAAGGCATGCGCAGTGCCTGAGCATTCTTTCCAAACTGGAAGCATTCTTGGATGGGTGTGGATGACACGCCTGCAGGTTGGTCACTGTGCTCATCCCTGACTACACGAGTGATTTATAAGCGTCTGACCTCTCACACCTCCACTGGAGCCTCCTTGGCAGGTAAACCCCGTATCTCCCTGAACTTCTGGCTCTTGCCCAAAATGAAAATAACAATGCAAGGTAAATATCTGGAATCAATGCAGGACATCAAGACAGCCCTGATGGTGCATGAACGGATGTTGGACTGTGTTAGAGACTTTTTCTGTGTCTATTGAGACGATCATGTGATTTCTGTCCTTGTTTCTGTGATGTATCACATCTATTGATTTGTGTGTGTTGAGCCATACTCGAATCCCCTGGATAAAGCATACTTGGTCCACTACAGGCTGTTGGGGAGAAGGGTACGGAGCTGCCATGCCCCACAGTTGAGCAAAAGATGTCCCCAAATTGGCATGAAGGAGTGCAGTTCTGTATCTAGAGAATCCTCACCATGGCATGAGCTACCCTATCACAGTGCCCATGATGGGGACACCTGCAGCAAGTCTCCAGGGCTCTTGCCTGGGTTCTGGTGTACAGCAGGAAAGAATAAAAAGAGCCAGAGACAAAGCAGAGATTTGCAGCAGATTCCTGGATACTCCACATCCCCTGGGGACAAGGGCTCAGTGCCGTCACTAGTCCCCATTTCATTTAGCCCGTGGGGGGGGGGGGATATGGTGCTTTTCCTGGAACACCATAGAAGTGGCGGCTGAACGGGCAAGCTTAATAGCAAAAAGGGAACAAGTTAACATCCATCCCCACACTCGGGTGCTAATCTCATTGGCCAAGAGAAAGTGGGATTTCTGCATTCCAAAACCAGCCTCCTGGCTGGGGATATAGCTCAGTGCGCAAGGTCCTGAGTTCAAATCCCAGTACCAAAACCAGCCCTCAAGGCGGCAGGGAAAGAAGATCCTGACAGATACTATGTCAATTTATAATTCATGGTCCCCAACACTATGGTTTGGTCCAATTGAATTATTGCATGCTTTTTTATGATTGGTGAGTGGGGACAAAATCAGTCAATCATCTTTGAGGGTCTGTGTTGCAGTAAGCAAGGATGAGGGCTCAGGTCTTATCCAAGTCTCTTGGGGCCATGAGGAAGGTTGGTTCTTTGCAACAAGCTGTTTACTGGGGCACAAAACTTCACCACCACGGCTTCCAGGAACACAGAACTCTGGGAGAGTGAACCAGCATCACTATGAATCGTTTCAGATGACTCATATTCAAAAGCGTCATCGAAACTGTTTTGAACAGCATGCTGTTTGCTACTTTTACCTGACAAATATTACTCACAGTGAGAACAACTCAGAGTGGCAATAGGAGCATCTTAACCAAGTTACCTTTCCCAAGTGACCCAACGTGAGGACAGTGACTTGAACATTTTCCTGTGGACTTTTTCTTTTGCTGAAAATGGTGATTTTAAGAAACACCTTGAAGTTGGGCCGAGCTGTTGAAAATAAGTCTTTGCTTAAAGGCAGATGTTGTATCATTTCACTAGCTCACACTCAGCGTCCCCAAGGAACAGAACACATCTGCTGAGCTGGAGATAGTGGAGGTCAGGCCAGAGCTCAGCGTTGCCAGTGCAGAGATGGAAAAAGAAAGGTGCTGGCCTCTGAGGCAGAGGATTGCTGGTGAAAGGTTACTGTCACCTGTGGCAGAGTGCGATGCGCACAGGTCGCCGAGCAGTAATGAAGGGGGATGACAAGGACGCACCTAGGGAGAGGCCAGTC
The DNA here is from genome assembly GCA_004027595.1 of Dinomys branickii. Lineage (NCBI taxonomy): Eukaryota > Metazoa > Chordata > Mammalia > Rodentia > Dinomyidae > Dinomys > Dinomys branickii. Next base: position 23,958 of record PVLD010015732.1, read on the forward strand.
TAACGCTTTTGCCGAAGCTGGACTAGGGCTCCACTGCGCATGTGCACGGCCGAGGCTGTGCGGGAGGGGGCCAGACCTGGTCACCCCTAATCCCGAGCGTCCCAGCCCAGGCTGCCCCGAGAGGAGGAAGTGAGTGTGGCCTGCAGGAGCGGCTGAGGTGGAGATGACAAGAGCCCCCTGAGGGCAGAGGCTGTCTCCTGCTTGTCCTGGGCTGCCCTCACAAGGCTGTAAACTAGATCGGACAGTTCAGTAGAAAGCTCACTTTAATTCTTCCCCAGCATAAACGCCTTGGAGGGAGACATCTTCTGAAAGTCTCCCGAGGCCACCTCTGCTGGCCCAGTGTCTTCTGCTGCCTGGCACCGCTCACCCCTCAGCACTCCCATGCCAGGGAAGGAGCCGGGTATCCCAGCACGCGTTGGCGGGGGCGTCCCACGACTGCTGTAAGGCGGCAGACTGCTCTGCCTGCCGAGGGTGCAGCCAGAACACCTGCTCATACCAGCAGAGGAAGTCGGTAGGACGCACACATGCCCCAGCTGCCCTGGCTGCAAGAGTTGGACAAGGCCAAGGCTGCAAAGAGGATGGGGGCAGAGACTCTGAAAGCAACGGTGATGGTGTGCCCTACGCCCAAGGAAGGGGCGGGGCTGGGCTTTAGTCCTGCTTCAGGCTACCGTGTGGATGCCAGCGATAGCCTATCAAACTGACATGCTTCTCCAAGGGCTCCAGGCAGAGCAGCACTTGAAAACCTTCATTGGTGGTTTAGCTTCCGGGCAGCAGCAACGTGTCTGGAACACATGGACATCAGTCTGTTCAGGTCACACGTGATCTGACAAGGTGTGCTGGAAAGCATGCAGTGGCCCGTGGTGAGGGCAGCCACTAAATGCCAACTGTCCACAGGCCACGCGTCTATCCTCAGAGCGTGGGTCTCCCTCAGAGCCCTTGTTTTCCAGGTACGAACTACGGCCTGGTGGCACTCAGCAAGTGCCACGTTGTTCATTCCCAGGACGGAAACTGGCTCTTTGTTCGCAGCCATGTCTCCCGTACACGGGCGTGCCCATCCCCCCAAACACCAGTGGCCTTGCGACCCAGCCAGGACTCACTGCTTGGCCTTGCCTCCAGCCGCCCCTCCACCTCCGATCTTTCAGCAAGTGCGTCCCTGAAATCCATTTCTCCCCATGAAACTTCTCATTGATTTTCCACCAGCCATAAGATCCATAAAAGAGAATGGGAATGAAATTGAAGGTCAGCAAAGGCCAGGCCCCTGCAGCGGGCACAGAGCACTAACACAGAGCACTGATATCTGCTCAGTGTCCTTCGGGGGCGAAGGAATGCTGGTAACCAGACATAAAAATAAATAAGTAAACAAAATTTGGATGTTTTAGCTCTCTCCCTACTTTCTCCCTGGGGCAATCTTAGATCCGGGTGAAACCAGAGAAGGAAAAGGTTCTCTTTTAATAAAATGAGGACGCTATTTAAATAAGATGTGAAAAAGAGCAGCAGAACTGTGTGGGTTTTACTGTCTTTGAGAGCTTGTTTCCAGGACCCCCCGCAGAGAGCCCAAACCCAGGAGTGCACTTAGACAACACAGCACAGTATCTGCATGGAGCGCGCGTACTTCCATGTACTTTTTTTTTTTTTTTCCGGTACCAGGGATCGAACTCAGGACCTTGCGCTTGCCAGGCAAGCGCTTGTGCCACTGAGCTATACCCCCAGCCCTTTCCATGTACTTTAACTGATCTCTGGATTACAAAATAGCTGGGCCATGTGAGTGTCACGTAAGTAGTTATTCTATATTCTCTATGCAATAAAGGCAAGGGAGAAGGCCACGGATGTTCAGCATAGGCTTGCCGTTTTTCCTTAGTATTTCCGACCCTTGGTTGAAATCTGTCTTTCTGGGAGCTGCACAAAAAGAGCCCAACTGTCAAAGGCAGGACTGGAATTCTACACTGCAGGTGAAGACTCGGTGTTCGTTTTCCATTACTGGGACCAATATCTGGAACTGTGAAGGAGAAAGGCTATTTTGACTCCTCAGAGTCTACAGCCACCTGACACATCGCCCTCGGGCTCCTGAGCAGGCCACATGCCACTGTGGAAGGCTGTGGTGGAAGGAGCTTCCCAGGCCATGGCAGCCAGGAGACAAGAGTAGGAGAGAAGGGGATGGCCTGGAGTCCCAGAGCCCCCCAATAACCTTGCTTCCTTCCACTAGCCCTCCCCTCCTAACAGTTCTACCGCCTAAATGTACAACAAGGTGGTGTGTCCCTGGGTGCCTTGAAGACGCAGCTATAGCAACTGCAGAACATGCCAAAGGCAACACAGGAAGGCAAGGGCCGGGCGGAGGAGGAGGGCTGAGAAGCTCGGTGTGGGGAGGCTTCGAGCCAACACCCGAAGTGCTGGGAGGCTTCGAGCCAACATCGGAAGTGCTGGTGATGGCGGAAAGGATTTGCTTTTGTCCCTGGTTTGCACTGGCTTTTGCTGCCGTTGTTTTTCTCTTAAGATGTCAGCAAAGATTCACATTTCGTATTCAACTACTCCCAGTGGTTGATCGCGTTTTGTGTGACTATTGCTCCATTGGAACGGGATGACAGGGACTCTGTATTTAAAACTGTGACGGACCAGGTCAGACACACCCTCCAATATCCTTGTTGCTGCACTGACAATTGATTAATTCAAACAAACACTGACCCTGGTGATTGAGTAACTAAGATTAGAATTCTTTGTACCTGTGAAAGCAGCTCTCCACAGGGGAAAAACCACTCCCTGTTCAGATGACCCAGACTTTCTCTTGGCAGAACAATACCTCTGTAAATCATCCCTCTGCAACCTTTTACTTCTTCCTCTAAAAGTGTGAGGCAAAACTCCTGTGACATGGATCTTCAGAGCTGGGGTGCTGTCCTCACTGCAAGAGCCTAAATAAAGCCCTTCCCCTTTCTCACCCAGCTTTCATCTTTGATGAGGAGCTCATGTATCTTGAATGTGACAACACCCTTACCATCCCTTATTCATTTCTCCAGCTGCTTCTTCCAACCAGTACCCAGCTTCCCTTTGGCCTGCAGTCCCACAGGATCACTGTGCTCATGCCACGCTGGATAACTTGGTGTGACAAGAGCACATCAACTAAACCCTCACCCAAAGTCTCCTCTAGGACAAAATGCTAGCTGTGATCCCTGGTAAAAATCAAAAGAAAGTTAAACACTGCCAACATACAATGGCACAGGGTAAACATTCCAAAACAGAGACATGGGGGGGATAGAAAGGAATAGACCGGAGGAAGGTAGAAACCCAGCAAGGCAAACATTAAATCCTGTAGTTTCATGTCCAGCACTGGGGCAAGTGGTGGTGACATTATGTGAACTCCCAGAGGCTTACATGCCCTGCCCCTACGGGCTCGGTGTTTGCAGCCCCCATGGCCTTTTTCCTGGGGTATTCTCACTCACTGCCTGGCACTTTCCTTGGATGCTCCACATTTCTAGCTCCTCTAGGTCCCTGGGTCTCCACTGGACTTCTGGCATCACTCTCACTGCTTCGTGCACTGCCCTGGCCAGGGCACATTGCCTTGATTCCCAGGGCTCCTTCTGAAATCTTGATGGACTCCTCTATGACCCAATAACTCTTACATTCCGCATGTTTGTAAAACCAGCACCATGTAGATGATACCAAGGTCTGTTGCCAGTTCAAGCTGTAGCGTGGCCCTCTTGGATCATGGCTGCAGAAGCCTTCATGTGCCTGGATGGCAGAGAACTATAAACAGAAACCCAGGGAACAAATTCCTCGGGTGGCCTTTCTTAAGCTGGGTGCCCTGTACCTCTCTTCTCAAATGAAGGCTTCACAGCCTTGTACCCTTGAGCTGTTAATGGATGGGGTCTTGAGGATTTGAGATAGCCCCTAGGCATCATTCCTATTGCTCTGCTGCAAAATACCTGACTTCTTTTTGATGCTAATATTTTCTGGAACCAAGCTGCCCTAGTCTAAAACTGTACAAGCCCCAATTTTACAGATGCTTCCTTTCTGGCCACCAGCAAAAATTTTTGTATTATTGAGTTTGACTTTTTGTCCTGCTTCTCACAGTGGATATGGCTAGAAGTACCCATGCCATAGCCCCAATATTGGGGCACCTTGAAATTTCCTTTATCAGATTAACTAATTCACTGTCTTTAGTCTCACTTTCCCTCAAAGTCTCAGGACATCAGCAAATAAAGGCAAACAGAGTTATTCCCAGTCAAAACCTCCTGAGCCCGAACTTCCTGTCTGCAACTCTAATAGTATTCTGATCTTTTGTGTTCTTACCAGAATCTCCCATCAAGCTCAGCTTATAGGGTTCTAGGACTTCTCTATCCAGCATCTCCAAATCTTTCCCAACTTCTCTTGCAAACCAGTTCCAAAGGCTTCTAAACCACACAGTCATGTGTATAGTCTGAACAACATTCCACTTCTCTGCTACCAAAATTTCACTCAGTTTCTGTCAGCTCTGAAACACAATGCTTGACGCCTGCAACCTAAAGGAGGAGAGGTTTATTTGGCTTATGGTCACAGTCTCTGACAGAGGAGCAAGATGAAACAGCATGCTTTGGAGGAAAGCTGCTCATCCCATGGCAGCTGGGAACCGGAGAGAGGAGGGAGGAGCCAGCGAGGGAGACAGAACCTTCCAGGCCACCCTCCAACTGACCCACCTCTTCTGACAGGACCTCACCAGCTATCAGCAGACAGCCAAGCGGTGTCCCTATCACCAAATCACCTTCCAAGAGATGCACTGCTGAGCACAGGAGGTCTGGAGGGACACTCTGTATCTAAATAATAACCCATGATGGCCTCGAGTGAGTAACAGGAAGTCCTGCGAGTATCAGAAAGACATGCTCATGCTTGAGAGGAAGAACTCAAGGTACAGCCACCAGGGGCCAAGTGTGGGCTGTAATGTGGAACTGGACTACAGATAAGGTGGGGGAAGCCAAAGAAAGCAAAGATGTGAATGTTGGGGAGGCTGGGGGCAGATAAGGGAGAGAAGGGGGACTACTGAGTTGTGCGCTTTCAGCCCAAAAAATGAGAAGAAATTGAGGAGCTAATGAGAGACAGGAGGGGGTGAGCTGGACCTGAGAATAAGGAAAGTGTTGAATGAATGAAGAGAAGACCTACGCTGAAAGCAGCACAAGGTGTGAGGAAGGCACCAATGCCGCCTCCAGGTACAGGATCATAGAAGGTAGAAAAGGACACAGTGTCTTTAGTGAAAGGACTTGAGGGTATCCAGGCTGCTATGAGGCCAGGTAAAGAGGGAACAGCTGGATCCATGGGGAGGCTTTTGGCTTCACAGACTAGTATTGCAGAGGAGTCCCTCCAAGCACAAGGCCAGGTTTAAACAGAAGAACCTATAGGATATTGACAGAGACTAGATTTTAATATAAGACCAAGGTTGCACTGCACTTTTCTTGTCAAAGAATTTCAAAGATGGCTTTTGAATCCAAAAAGCATGGTCTCATAACTCTCCCAGCCTTTTTGGAGGTAAGCAGATTGCCATTTCACAAATACATACTTTAATCTGTAGAAAGGGCACACCTACCCTACGGTTGCTGATAACAGAACTGGGACTAGAAAGATCTCTAACTTTCCACTTAGCAGTGCCGCGAGCACCTCAAACCCTTGGAAGTCAGACGTTCTACACAGCGATCGTTTCTGCTACATTTTCCTTTCAAAGTGTTGCACATAGGCAGCTGGACACTGAAAGCTCTTCCTCGGAGGCATAGCCATGGCATTGGTGGAACAGTGCAGAGGAGACCTTCAAGAAGCTCAGGCCCCCAGCCCTTTGTTCTTACTATCTGTGCCTCATGGGGAATGCCCCACAAAAGTACTGCACCTCATAAACAATGACTGAAGCACCAGAGTCCAACAGAGAGAACAGAGCTGAGTATATGACTGCAAATGACAGAAAATGACAGAAGCAGGATGCCTTGCCTTCAAAATGGAAAATTAGTACTCTAGGCTGATAAATATGTAAAGTATCATTTAAAAGACAATTCTGATCTTCTACAAGTCAAATTCCCAGACTTTTAAATAACAACATAAAAACTCCAGAGAAAAATATAAATGGATAAAATGTAGTTTTACATAATATAAACCAATTAAAACCCAAGAAATTAATAAATTCCAAAACTTTTTGTAGAGTAACACTTTATTTTTTTAGATGTACAAAATGTTTCCTCACACATGGCATACATTTTCAGAAAGTCTATATTCAGGGACATATGATTTGAATGCTGATTATTTTAGCATGAAAAGTAATTACATGAAGAAAAACTATCTTTAGCCTCAAGAAAAGTGACAAACAGCAAAGCTATGTTGAGTGAATTTTTGTCTTTTCCTACACAGAATAGCAAAAAATGTTTTTAAAATATATGTGGTTTCCACTAAGGGAATCTTGGGTAAATTATCTTGTATTTCCTATACTTATTCCCTAAGGAGAAGAGATACAAAGGACTCCATGATTTTCAAGTACCAGTTTGTCTCTACCGGTAGCATCCTGGGGTGAGCACCTTACTTCTTCACAGAGTGGTCCGGGGTGTTTTTCCGGCTGATGGTGATGGTGCATTCAGTTGCCCTTCATCTTCACCTGGTGACTGCTTACTAATTCCATCCCATCACAACATGAGCAGCAAGGAGATAACACATCCCGACCGTGCAGGACACAATCATCATTGGGAACCCCAACCTGCAAGACAAGAGACGGGCTCTGAGCTGTGAGAATTCTCATCTGGTGAGAATTGTGGGATGTTTACTACATTGCACTACTGCAAACATTGTTGTACAGTCATAAACTCCACCATCTTATTTTTAGTAATAAAAATTTAGTTATAGCTTGGATTGTGAAGAGTGACAGTCCTATTAGACACCTCCCCCTGTGTGCAGTTTATCTGAGACCCCGTTAATTTGTGAATATTTAATGGATGTCTACAGCACTGACACCTTCCCCAAGGTCCCGTTCCCGTCACACACCCCACCGGCAAGCTGAGACGTGGGGACGCTGTGGATAGCAGCCCCTGAAAGAAAACAGGCTCTAAAGAAAGAGCGGCGCTGCTAGACAGAAATATTTTAGGTAATAACTGCAGAGCTTCAGATAAACATCACAAGAGAAAAATGTCAAAACCACATTATATCCCAGCCTGGGGCATCTGGAGAGCACAGGGGAAAGAATCAGCCATCTTCAAGGAAGAACAATAAATAAAAAGCATCCATCTGAACAACAGAGAAACAATAGGTTTGGAAGTGGGAAGAACAAACCTTCAGGGACCTGGGACATGAACCAAAGACCCAAAATGGGTGTCACTACTGCAAAGGGAAGGAAAAAGCGGGAAGAGATGAGAAATTATTCTAACGATAATGGCTGAAAGCTTACAAAGATGTAAACCTGAAAATGTAATAAGAAGCCGAACAAACCCTGGAAATGACCCCCAGAAATCTATGCCAAGGCAAAATATAATCAAATTCCTAAAAAACAAAGAAAATAAAAACCTTGAAAGGAATGAGAATTTGACAACTTGCCTATAGATAAAACAGCAACTTTCTCCTCAGAGACCACGGAGGCAGCAGGAAGTAGCACATTTTCCAATCTCTGGAAGGTAAGAGCTATCAACCCTGATTTTTATCTCCGTCAAAAATGACCCTCAGGAGTGAAGAAGAAACCAAGTCATTCTCTCGTAAAGAAAAATCAGAAGAGCAGGAAACTTACCCAAAAAATACCGAAAGGCCTTCAGCTACCGAGGAAATGATACAAGGAGGAACCTCGGAGCACCAGGAAGGAATAAGACACGAGCCCGAAACGTGGTTAAATACAATACAAGGTCCTCCTCCACTTGTTTTAAAATTATGCTGGATACTTAGAGCACGAGTTGGTTCAAACTAGCTAGAAAAGAGGATTTTTGAAAGTTTAGCTACAAAGAAACGATGAATGTTTAAGGTGATGAACGTGCTGGTCGCCCCAGCGTCACTGCACAATGTCCCATGTGCTGAGATAACACAGTGTTCCCAGTCATACGTGCGATTTCAGTGTGTCAACTGAAATAAAATTAAAACATTATCGCTTTGTCTGATGCTATTCTCAAGGAACATATGGGAAAATTTAGGACAATTACAATGTAAGTGGGTAAGCACTGAGGGACCTAGAGGGGAGTAAGGTTTCCACACTCTCCTACAACTGGTGAAATCTCCACTCCTAGCTAAGGTATGTGTGTATAATGTGAAACCTAGAGCAGCCACTGATATGTCTATAGCAACAGATGCATTAATAAACACTGAAGATACTCCAAAGTGGAATTCTAGGAAGTAAGCCACAGAAAAGCAGGAAAAAGAAATAGAAAAACTAAATGAGAGAGAATAATTATAAAATGTATATATAACTCTTAAACAAATCAATAATTATATCAAATGTGAAAGGTGTCAATATGCCAGTTGAAAACAAGATTATAGAGAGCATTGAAAAACAAACAAACAAAATCCCTCTATGGTCAGTTGTGTCCTATCTACAAGAAATGCACTTCAACTATAATAGTATAAGACGACTGAAAATGACAAGACATTAATCAAAAGGACAGGAGGGGCTGCACGGATCTCACATAAAGTATATTTTAGAAGAAAGACTGCATCAGGGCAAAGAGGCACATTGCAAGAAATTTATAGAAAAGTAAAAGCAAACAGAAACTCCCTGAAACTAATCAGCAAATAGTGATTTCAATAAGGATCACCATATAAGATCAGCATTCAGACTTGTCTTTCTCACATACTACCGTCTCACATACTACCAATTATAACTGGAAGTACCAGTTATAATTGCTCCAAATAAAATACTTAAGCACCAACTTAAATCCTGCACTTAAATTCTGCATACTGTAAGTTACAAAACAGTCATGAATGAAACTAGAGAAGACCTAGATAAATGCAGTGACAAAATATTCATGAATGGAACATGTGTACCTGAGATACACACAGCTGGGAACTGCGCATGTAAAATGTGCTTTTCCAATACAAGGAGAAATCGCCTAGGTAACTGGCCCCCTTTATATAGGCCAGGACCCACCCAACTCCGCTCCCAGGCCACCTGTGGCCCCTGATCTCTTTTTGTAACTAGAGCTCCTTGGGACCACAGCCACTCCCAGCAGTTCTCTCCTTGTCCTGGCTGTGCTGCAGCTAGCCAGGCAGAGCAAGGAATGCAGACTATTCTCTGTCACCCTGATGGAAACCGTTGTGCAGCAAGTCTCCAGAAAGGGAGGGGATTTACTGTCACGAAGTCACCCACAGAAGGCAAGACCCACCTCCCCGGGCCAACATGCAGCACACCACTTCCAGATGTGAAATTTTCAATGTGCCACACTTCTAAGAGTAAGAAGGAAATAAGCGACATTAAATTTAGTGACTTTTTATTTAATAAAATATATCCAAAATATTATTTTGCCACATAATCAACATAAAATTTTAGTGGAATACTTCACATTCCTTTTAAAATTCTTAATCTTCAAAATCCAGCATGGAGCTTCTGTTCACAGCATCCTCAGTAGGGCTCTTTGCCTTTCAAGGCTCAGCAGCCCCCGTGACTGGGGATCACCCCCAAATGGGCCCAGCAGCACAGCTCCGGGAGGGCTGGGCTTCCAGTTGAAAGCCTTTGCATGGGCAGGGTCGCACCTTCCGCTGTCACAGGGTGCACGGAACTTCCAGAGTGGAGCTCCTGCGGAGAGTGTGGTCTGAGACAGCAAGCTTGGGTCGTGCTCAGCCAGTCTCTGCCCCCAGACAGATCTCTGCCAGCCAGGAAGCTCCCTAGGGTGATTTTCTCCATACGCATTTAAATTGGAAATCATGAAAGTTCCTCTGACATTAGTTAGACATGATCAAGAAACGTGATGAAGTTGTTTATTGGGCAGGCAAGGGCAATTGTGTTAGCAGTGGCTGCCCACCTTATCCACACAGGCATGCGAGCGAGGCCTACAGCAGCTCCTTCCAGAAAACTATGAAGGCCAGAGACGCCCTGAAAGCCCAGTGGGTGCCCTGCTTTCTCCCCAGGGAGTGAGGTGTTTCAATGCTTTGCTCAATGCCCAGCCTAGAGCCAGCTGGAAGGAGATTTACCAAAGAGAAGAAGTAATGCCTTCCTGTCCCCACCAGCAGGACTCCAAGCACACAGGCCACTGAGGCACCAGGTTCACCCTGGGGCCTTCCATTGCCCAGCAGATGCGTTTGTCTCGCTCTCCAGTGCTCTCAGGGAAAGCGATGGCTTTACCAAAAGGCTCAGGAAAAGTGAGTTTGCTCAACGTCCACCATCACGTTATGCTTTCAATTCCCTCCGGGATCCCTTTCAATCCATTCTGCCTCTAACACCACACAGTCTTACAGAAGACAAAAGCACTTGAATGTCAAAGCTGAAATCAAGATGCAAAATGTCAGATGGGTGCCCAAACATTCCCTGCACTGCACGTACTTCAAGTGAAAAATGTGCCCGAACTGACACACAGGGCTCCCCGGGACCGAGGCTTGCAGATTGCTGGGAAATGCACTGCCCTGGGACCAAGCCTGAAGCATTTTAACAGAGCTCAGCACGCTGGACAGAGACTTGCTTTTCAACAACTGTTTGCTGATGAAAGTCTCCTGCTTGTGTTTTAGACTGAAACCATTCTCCCTATTTATTTTTCCTTTCCAAAAGGCTAGATTGTAATGGAACATCACTGTAGTTCTTAGTCAAAAACTGAAAGGCAATGCCTGTTTTCTTCTCTCTGTTTTTGTTTCTGTTTTGTTTCTTTTATTTTGGGGTGTGCGAGAGATAGACCTCAGACCTCACTCGTGCTAGGTGAATGCTTTATCACCAGTCTACACCCTCATTCCTCCAGACACCTGTTTGTGAGCAGAGGCAGAAAGAGCTTCAGCTCCTGCAGGCCACAGAGGCTGATCAAGATGACACTAGTTGCCCCTTTCCATAGCCAGTGAGTCCCTTGAGGTCTGCACTCTTCAGCCCCTCAGCCTGCCATTGGGTTCCTCTGGGCCTAAGACAGGGGTCTCCCTCACATCCTCACATTTGAATGGCCTCAGACCTCACTTCCTGGGGCTTGCAGATGACCATTATCTAATCATCTTCATGAGGAACAACTGGAGGAACCTCCTGCCTTCTGGAAGAAGGGGAATCCAGGTGAGCAGGAGGTGAGGACAACCTGCAAAGCCACAGGAGACCGAGGGCACATTATGGGCATGGAGGGCAGGAAGCCTCACAGCACCTACAGTGTCCCACCAATCAGAGTGCTATGGGGACCTCTGACATAGCAGAATGTACAGGTAAGGAAGGACCTGGAAGGCTGACAGAGAAGCAGTCGCAGCATCATGGCAAGGAGCAGAGCATCAAAGGAACGAGGCAAAGGCCAGGGGTGAGATCCTGGTTCTTGCTTTTGCTCTATGGGAAGAGATTCCAATTTGGCAGTGTCTTTTTCATATGCTCAACCTTATGAAATGACCTATCACTTCCAGTGAACAGAAGAGAAAGAAATTGAGATATCGATTGTCTTGGTCTTTCCCTTTCTGAGAAAACTGCACATGGGCTGTGTTCCCTTGCCCTCTCCCTCTCTGAGGGTCTCTTCTATGCCCAGTCTCTTGAGCGCGGATGTTTTCCAGCCAGCTTCTGGGCTGGGGCTCTCCCTACCCACAGCCAGCCAGGCTTCTGTTTCCTTGAAGCCCCCTGTACGCGGAGCCCTGTACCTGCAGAGTGTCCCCGCTGAGCACGGAGAGGTCGCCCAGCCAGCAGATGCTTGCACCAGTGTAGGCACCGTAACATGCTCTTTCCAGTGCCTCCCCTAAAATGTTCTGGCACCTCCTCCCACGTTCCCATCGCCATTCAGAATGCCACCTCCTTCACTGGGTTTTTTGAGGAACACTGTATTTATCCAAGTTGAACAGCTTTCATCATTTCTACCTAGCAAGCCTTTAACACTTTTGCTTACCTTCCTTTCTTCCATCGGGGCTGAGCTCCCCCCGGCTTGCATCTCCTTGGCCCTCCTCTAAGAACCTATCTTCTTTCTACCTGTTTTGCTGGCGTTTTCTACTGACTGCTGAACATCACAGCTCTTTCTGATCCCAGAAAACCACCCCTCACTCCATTCTAGCTCCTCTTGAATCTCTTGCGCCTTATCATTATAGGACACTATGGTGGGATAACATGTGGATGCTGGAAAGAAAGAGAAATAGCATGTGGTCCCAGCCTGCAAGAAGCTCACCGTGAGCGAGGCAGATACAAAAGCAAATCCACAATCTGCCCTCGTGAGTGCGGTGCAGGTGTCACAGAGCAGAGGACACTGACCACGAAGAATGACTGCGATGGGTGTTCAGTACTGAACAGGCATTTAATCATCAAAGGGAAGAGGGATGGGCATGGCGGAGTCAAGCAGAATACGTATTCATCCCATGATTTGCTGGGATTCTAGTGATCTGTATTTCTCCATAAAAGTATCCACTTTATAAAAATTCTTATTTTTATTATCACATATATAATACAGGAGTTCTAAGAAAACCAACTTTCTTTACCTCCACTTTATCCTATTTCCTGCTTTTGAGACAGGGTCTCACTATGTAATTCCAGCTGGCCTTGAACTCTCTATGTAACCACACTGGCCTCAAATTCCCAGCAATCCTCCTGCCTCAGCCTCCACACTGGGCTCTACACCATACTTTCTAATGCCCACCTTTGTTAAGGTTTCATTTTCCACTCTGTTGATTCACTGATGGCAAAGCTTGAGCTGCACCATCATTATGGCTGCCCCCAAGGTACTATCTCCTGGCTCGCCAGTTCCACCATTTTTAATTTTCCAACTCAGTGAGCCTGGCTTTATGTTGTTTGGCTGCTTTCCCCTTTGTTCCTATGATTTTATTCACATACGAGTGCTCTTCAGCTTGCAGTGGGGTTACACCCCAATAACCCCATAGTAATTTGAAAACATACTTACAGGGCACTGAATACATCTAGGCCCCCTAGACAGCTGTCTTCAGTGACTTTCTTGTTGCTGGGACAAAATATCTGACACCCACAGTGTCAGATATTGATATAGCAGTGATTGATATTAATAAACTGACAAAAAATAAATTGAGAGTCTGTCCTAGGCTTATGTGATTTATGGTGAGACTCGTGGCTGGCTTACAGACAAGGTCCATTCTTAAACCAACAGCCAGAGCTGAGATCAGCAAATGATCTGTAAAGTCCTGGTGCCTCAAAGCAAGATACACACCGCAGCTGAGGAGTCTGACTCCCCAAATTCCTCGTCGCGGTTAGCAGAAAATCAGAGTACCGGTTAACCATGCTCTGTCCTGTGTGCTTTCCCAGAAATGCTTTGTTCCTCAAATTCTTGAGCCTCAGTCCTTGAGCTTTGCCTGTGTCAGCAGTTCACCCCCACTGCTTTCCGCAGCCACCGGCAAACCCCCAATCACATTGTCCTCCTGATAAAGGCCAGGAACACAGGGCCTCGTGGTCTTAGTCCTTCTTTGACTTAGACCATCCCGGTTTCACTTGTAACTAAGATATATATTTTGTCTGTGTTTGATTCCTTCATCATATCCCTGAGCAGAAAATGGGTTGAGATGTGCCAGGGCCCTGATGATAATTAGCTGGCTCCAAGTAGGGTGGCTTGGCAGAGGGGGGTGGGAGAGGAGAAACCGTCCATGACAGGGTAGGCAGAAAGCAGAAGCCACCGTGCCCAGGCTGGGCTCCCTCTTCAGGCATTCTCTCACCCATAACCGTACTCCATCTGTCAGCGGACCGATCCAGTTATCACACGTCCATAATCCAGTCACTCCCCCCAAGCCCATCTATGAGTGCACGCGGCTTGGGTGGACCTCTACAGCACACAGAAGCCACAGCGCCAGCTAGCAGCACAGTGTGCTGTATTGCCATTGCTTCCTCGTGATCTCATGACAGACTGTATTCAAAGCCACCGCTCAGCATCGTGAGAACAGATCTGACTGCATGTGGCTAGTCTAGGAAAAGATCAAAATTCAAAACACTAGGCAGCTTCTGCATAACAATTTTGCATCACTGTAAAAGTAAAAAATTTAAGTCTATTGCTAAATCAGAAACTGTCTGTATTGTTTTTCCTCAATTTAGAAATAAAATACCTAAGACCTCAGTTTTTTTGCTGGGTGGCTTCGAGGACTGTGGGAAAATTTGCGCTGCAGCTCTTGTTCCTTGGAGCAGACACAGGCAGGGCAGAGGGCAGGCAGGGCAGAAGCTTGGAGGACGAGTCAAATCTCCTGGGACCTGTCAAGTGGCCAACCTCTCTGAGCCCCACCTTTCCACAAAATAGTGTTTCGTGCTGCTAAGTTAAATAATAACATGTAAAATGGTGCCTTTGTACTTTGAAACGCTGGTGCTTTGTATCTACAAATGTTGGAAATGGAGCACATTCTCCCTGCTATGTCACTGCCCCTGTAAACTCTATTAAATAATACTGCTAGTACGAAGAGTATAAGTCCTAGTACTACCACTACATCAACAACTACGCCTACACATCCTCAGCCCCTCCTTTTCACTTTGAATTTAAATTACTGTATTTTGCCCAAAGACTGGCCTGAAAACACCACCACTGAGCACTGGAATAGTCTTCATGGCTCAGTGCAGGAAGAATTTTCGCAGCTGTTCCACAGATTCTCATAAGGGAGGCATACCCTTCACAGAAAGTACAGAGGACTACAGATCTAATAATTCAATTTCTAGAGGCAGTATCACTTGAAACTCTTCCATTACGATGAAGTTTATGTTCATTTCTTCTTAGTTTCTAACTGAGTTTACTTTTTGTATCTTGATGCTAAATATTTGAAAATTAAAGCCACTATGTTGCCTGTCTTGCTGATTTTAATATGAACTCTTATTGAATGCATAAGGCGTAATGCCCGTGTAGAGGCCCATGTCCCCACGTTCTGTGCAAGGCCTTACCCTGTCACCAGCAGCACCAGGGCACCAGGGTAACCTCTGAACCTGGGTATAGACTAGACCCTGGCGACCTCTACCACTCAGCTTCACCCAACACAGACAGCTCCAGAGCCCCTCATCTAGATCCACTTCCCCACCCCCAAGTTAACAGTTCTTCTCCACAGAGGTGCAGCCGCTGAGGCACATGTGAGACCGTCACATCCTCAGGACTCTTATGGGCAGAACTGTGTCCTTCAGATTTCAGTGAGGTCACCTCGAATGTGACTGTATTTGGGAAAGAGTCTTTAAAGAGGTGGTCAAGGTTCAGTCGGTTCTTTGAGATGGAACCCTAGTCCCATGTCAGCGGCCCTTATAAGCAGAAGAGACCTGGGCACAAGCGGGAGGCCAGGTGAGAAGGTGATCTCACTGCAGCACTGGCTCCTCTGTTAGGCAAATCGCATTGTCTGGTGAAATATTAAAATAGATTGTCAATGTTTGACCTCATCTGCTCTTTGTCTGTGCTCATCCCTTGGTGGCGTTAACATCTCCTTGCTGCAGGCAGATCCCTGTGAGGTCCACAGATACAGTCACCAAGCACACCTCACCTAGGCGTCACCCCTGAGATCAGGACCCCAGAAATCAGCCTGTCCATGTCAGGCACCTCGGGCTGCCGTGAAAAGTGTCCCAGGTTGGGGTGGAGTCCCAGTGTGGCTTCAGCAGCAGAAATTTATCCTCTCTCAGATCTAAGGCTGAGAGTCTGAGATGAAGGTGTCCATGGCTTGCCTTCTCCTGTGGCCTCCATCTTTGGAGCATGAGTGGCCATTTTCCTCCTGTGTCTTCTCACTGTCATCCCTCTGGCTGTCTCTGTCTCATTCGCTTCTTAGGACATCAGTCAAATTGGACCAGATGCCACACTTACGACCTTATTTCATCTAAATATCTCCTTAAAGAGCCCATCTCTGAATAGGTACACATTCTGAGACACTGGGGGTTAGTATCACAACATATGAACTCTGAGGCAGACCCAAATTCATCACATTCATGCTGGATATATGGGGGTGACTTCCCAGCTTTTCTTCTCTGCCTCACTTTTGTTCCAGCATTTAATTTTAATTCTTAAAGTCTTAATTTGCTTCTTAGCCTTTTATCCTATCAGTCAAGAAACCCTGAAACTTCTGTTACTATAAATATTTCATATTTTTTCCCATTTTAAATAACTTTCCCTTCCCTAACTGTGGTTCTGGCCCATATTGCTGCTCTGATGGGCAGTAGCATTAACCTTAATAGTGTTTTCAGTGAAACCACAGAGCACACAAAGCTCTTGAACATCAGGAACTATCCAAATGTTATATAACTACCACGCGCTAACGGACTGCACCACTGGAGCTTCAGAACTATCCTAATGTAGTCAAGCTTGAAACCCTGGGGTCCATGCCCTGGAGAGTCTAAGCCCCGGGTGATCCAGGGGCTGCCTCACTTTCCCTGCTAGCTCAGGGGTCAGGAGCGCTCCAAGGTGAATCCCTGCATTAGCTCTGCCCTGCAGCAGACCACTGGAGCCACTTGCTCCATAAGGACTTGGTGCTTGTTCCTAAAGCTGCGGCCCAACCTGCCAGCATGAAGGTGCAGCTTTGGTGTGGACTGCAGGGCTGAGTGTCTCACTGCTGTCTCCTGGCATTCCTGTGTGGGAAGAGGGTGACCAGCTCTCACTGGTAACACACGAGGGCCTCTCCACCCTTCCTCCAAAAGAAGGGTCCCAGCATCATGATGGCAGACAAGCGCTCTCTAACAGGCCTCTGATGAACCACATTCTATATTCACTTGAAGCCCATGGCCTCTCAGTGTGGAATGGCGTATTTCAGGAAGGAAACTCTAAGCACAAATAATTCCCACTATGTTGACTGTAGTCCGAGTTCAGATCCTCCTTTTAAAAGCTCAGGCATGCCATAATCAGCGCACTGAGGCCAGTCATTTCGTCAGTGTTCAGGGAACATATGGGATTCCTCTGCCCTTCTCTTCGGAATCAGCTTAGCCCCTCGCTGTTTCTTCTAACATGAATTCAGGCAATTTAGAGGCATGTGCCTGAGGGCATGAACGGAGTGAAGGGAGCAACCAGCGGACGTCAATGCAAAGGGCTGTGAGTGTGCAAAAGTGGATCTGCAGTCAATAGGTTGCAGAACATTTTAAGGTTTCTTCTGTATTTTTTTAAATGCTAAAAAAGAGGTTTCTACTTCTATTGCCTTAAACAAAATACCCAAATTTTGGTTATTTGAATAAATGTCAGGGATACTGTGCCTCAAGTGGCTGGATGGAGCCCCAAGGGCTTCCCCCTTGTCTCTGAGGAGTCGTGATGGGCCACGAGATATGGAGAGTTCTAAGGAAAAAGAGAACATGAAGGCACTGGTGCTGTTTACCATGAACACCTGGTAGTGCATGAGTCTCACAGGGGACATCCTGGGGGCTTGTTATGGTTGATACATTGGGTCAACTTGGGGAGTCTAGAGGTTTGGCTAAGTAACTCAGCAGTTGTAAATCTTGGGGTAGAAAGGACATGCCCTTACCCTTCAGGGATGTTGTTTATTGTGTTAATTTGGGAAGTTTAAAAGGTTAACTATGTGACTCAGAAGGGGGCTGGGTACTTATTTGTATGTATCTTGAGCCTGTGGAAGAGGAGGGCATGGAGACCGTGAGAGCTACACACACCCTGGGTGGGGGTAGGCTGTTTACAGTGTAAGGGAAGGAAAGAGGCTGCTTGCAGCCATTCCTCCCTTTTGCTGGTTGCATTTGCTGTGCTCTGCTGCCCTGAACAGTTTGCCCTCTGCCATGTGCGACTCTGCCTCAGAACCAGCCAAGTATGGACTGAAACCTCCATAAACTGTAAGCTAAATAAACCTTTCCTTCCTTCATTTTGGGCGTTGGGTATTTTGTCTCAGCAAGGAGAGAAAAGTAATCAAGACAGGGCTTACTAGGCCTACATCCTTTTGTATGGGACACTTTGAAGACCCCAGACCTAGTCATCTCTCTTTCCATAGTCCCCACCATGCACTATGGGAAACACCCTGCAATTTGACCCTGACAATTTGCAAAAAGAACGATTTATCTTCTATTGCAATACTGTTAGGATCCAGTATAAACTAGGAAATAATGAGAGATAGGTACTGAGTGGCAGTCTAAATTACGATACTATTCTTTAGACTTTTTTTGGAAAAGGCAAGGAGAGCGATGTGAAGTCCCTCGTGTTGGGCTTTTATGGCTCTTTATCTCTGGAAAGGCCCAAGAACTATGGTACTCAAAGAGGCTCCAAGAAAGAGGAAACTGGTGTCACTGATGATCCTGTCCTCAACTGCTCCCCTGCCTTCCAAGGACGAACAGACACTGATGGGACAGCCTTTCATTAGTCAGTCAGCCCCAGATATCCAGCACAAATTACAAAACTTCACATGGGCCCCCAGACCCTTGTGACCTAACTGCTGGACATGGCCTCTTCTGCTCTCAACAGCTGGGACCGAGATGAGGATTGAAGGAGAAGGGCTAAGGAAAAAAGGCCAAAATTTTGGCTGTCCCCACCGAGAATGCAATGCGTTAAGCATACCCAAGGCACCCAAGGTAAAAGCCAAGGCCAATCAGGGAAAGAGTTCCTGCTCTAAGTGCCAGAAAATGACACCGGGGATGTGTCCTGCACCTGGGCCCTGTCCACACATCAGGTGGCTGATGTACCTGGATTCTGGCACTGGAAGGTTGATGGTCTCCACTCACAGAGAGTGGCGGGGCTGGCCAAAAGCCTCATCTCCCACTGAGAGGAAATGGACTGAGAGGCCCTGGGCAATCTGCAGCGCCCTGTCCACAGATGTGACCATCTCTTGTGAGGAAGCCTGGGCAGCCCCAGATGTCACGAGTGAGCCAATTTGATCGATAGATATGGGGGTGGCTCATTCTGTTTCAGCTTCCTTCTCTAGAAAACCCTCCTTTAGAGCCTCCTTTACAGCCATAATTGGGGGTGAGGGCACCAAAATCAAATCTCTGTACTTGCTCCCTCGTGTCAACAAAAGGTCAAATGTTCAACTGTTCATGACCCACAGTGTCCTATTCCCCCACTAGCAAGAGATTTACCAGCAAAACTGATGGCTGTTCTCAAATTCTGATAAATGCCAAAGTGGATTTTACACTCTGGGACTAGCATCAACCCTCCCCAAACTAATGAGCCTAATTAGTCCTTCTGTGTGGTATAATGGAATACCTGGTAAGGCAAATTCAACAATGCTGGTAGTTATAAAACTATAAAATCCCAACCTATTTCCCAACCAAAAGCATTGTCCAATCAAAGAAGATGTCCCAAACAGCCCCCAGCCTCTTGAAGACAGGTTTCTCCGCCATGGCCTGGCACCACCTCATAGCGCTCTCATTCCCTCCATCACAAAGCCTTCAGAATAATATATGAAGGATAAGCACAGATTCTTTTCTATTCCCAGCCCCAGCTTGGAGGTAGTCAAGGTGCTCCTCAAAGAGATCATCCCCTGATTTGGGCTGCCCCAGCCCCTTCAGAGTGGTGATGGGCCTTCCATTACCTCATAAATAACTGAGATGGTAGCAAAGGCCTTAAAAATAAAGTAGCATCTCCATTCCACATGGAGACCTCAATCTTCCCAAAAGGACAGGAAAGCTAACCAGACCCTACAGCACTCTCTGGCAAAACTCTGCCAGGAGACTTCTGAGTCTTGGCAGAGACTCAGTTATGGCCAGTATCCCAGTTATGGCCAGTATCCCTCATGCAGATTCAAAACACCCCCAAACTGGGCTAAACATGACTCAATTTGAGATGTTATATGGGAGGCCTTTTTACCTTCTGATATGGTCAGTAGACCCAGGGACACAAGACTCTTACAACATCTTATTAATCTGGGCCAAATTGAGTAGATTATCCAACTGTATGGGAACCAAGTCCTAGCTCAGACTCAGGGGAACCACTTAGTGCTTGTCCTGGAGACCGAGTGTTCATTAAAACTTGGAAAGAAAGGGTCCCTGCAGACCAATTAAAACTCAAGTGCCCCTTCTCAGTGACCCTGTCACAACCACTGCAGTAAAGGTGGCAGAGATACATAGCTAGATTCACCTTTCTAGGATAAAGTTCAACTCCCCCTGAATGGCCTGAGGAAAAAGACCACTGAAAAGAAGAGCGCTATCTTATGAAGCTCTGGAAGACCCATAGTCCTCCTCAAAAAAAAAAAAAGATGCTGATACCGCTCTGGGTACAAATAAGTACAGTCGCTGCCAGCCCCCAACCCCCTACCGCTTAAATGGACACTGTCCCGGGACTCCCATTTTTAATTAGATCCATAATGTGGGCAGCTTTGCTCGGGCGTGGCTCTCAGGCTCGCAGAGGTCTAGCCACTGTCCCTCTTCGGCATGCATCCCCCGCACAGGAAGTAGGGAAATCTCTAATTGCTACATCTGTTGTAGCCCACCCTTTAAGATGGATCCTGAAATATTCTAACCTGCTTCATCTCACACGAGAGCTGTACATGCCTAACCTAATGACGAAATTGATCCATTCGAGGTTGCAGGTGGTGATCCAGACCACAGCCAATAGCTCTTCTGACAAATGCACCAAGCTTTCTCCCACTGAGCAGGCAACTCAATAGTTTGTCAAATATAGGCATTACCTTCTCTCTTACTGTCTTCTGGCAGGCTTTTTTCAACCCAGCTGGTGAGCCACAATATGCCAAGGTGGTTGGAGAGAACATGATCCCCAGTAGGTAAGACCTGCAGTCCCTTTCAGCTGAAAGTAGTTATATGAAGACAGAGACTCCTACACCCTCAACAACCCAGAGAACTAGGCGGATGTCTGTCTCTCAAGGGGAAATGTGACCAGCCAGCTGGCTGGGCAAGTGGGCATGATATGTCAACCACAGAAACCCATGACACACACACCCAAGCACTGCACCAGGCACCAATCAGAAAGTGCTGTCTTCAGTACTTCTGACACAAAATCAAGCAGATTTTTGGTAGGACGGCCTAGATCCAATATCAGGCTGAGAAGTGGGGGACACAAAAGATGGTGGCTATTAACCTCATGGCCACCATAAATTCTTTTAGTAGCCTACTCTCACTCCATAGAACATACTCCTTTTCCTACTTTAATTGGCTTGCACTCACTCTGCAAAGACTATTTCTTTTCTTATGTTTAAAAAGTGTAATCCAGGCATGGTGGTGCATGCCTGTAATCCTAGCACTTGGGAGGCTAAGGCAAAAGGATCGCTATGAGTTAGAGGCCAATCTGGGCTACAAAATGAATGTTCAAGGAAAACCAGAACTGCATAGCAAAACCCTGCTTCATAATAATAAAAAATTTAAATTAAAATTAAAAAATGTAAAACCCCCCTGCCTTTTGTGTGTTTCTTCTGCAATTCTTTGTTCAGGACAACAAGAACCTGGAAAGAAACTAGAAGCCCAGTAACAGTCTGACACGGATGGGGCCAGGCCCCAGGGCTGCTGCTGCCTGCCCACTCTGCTCCACAGCCAGTCATGAGTCTGAGGGGTCCTGTGGGCGGTAGGCCCTGGGTTCCCACAAGCATGCTCCATTGCCCATCAAGGTAGTGTGTGCTGCCCACACAGTCTGAATCTTCCTGTGCCACAGACCTGCACACACAAACACATGAGGAAGAATCTCCTCCCAGAGGCGTATGTCCATCCGTCCTGACTTTCATTATGGGCAGCTTTGAGTGTCTCCAAGTGTTACTCAAAGGAAATCCCGAGGTCAGATAAATTTGAGAAACATTCCCTGAAAAGCAACACAGGTTACTCTGTAATTAACCACAGGGCTCCTTAGAGTCAAATATTCTAATATGCACTGTGGTCCTCCAAGGAGTGGATTATATTATACAATTTCTGAAAAGTGCTTAACTTGCAAACCCTCTTCTTCAATTATTTCAAGCATTTGTATTCAAGGCTAAAGGGTTGAGAAGTATGGAAAAATTAGCACCCAAAACGTACTGCAACTACTTTAGATTTTAAAAATGGAAAATAAGAGGTTACGGCTCACGATTGTGCATTTCTATAAAAGTATGAGGGGAAAAGAGCTGCTGAGGCTCTGACCTCGCTCAGAATCATCCTGACTATGTAAAAGTGCTTGTCTGTTTCTAAGCCAAGCATCTCTTCTCATGCAATTCATACCAGAAGCACCGGATCTGGCCCTCAAACACATCAGCATTATTTTATCGAGGCTCTGATCTCAAGCTGGATGTTTCCAGGATTACCATCAGCTGCTGCATCAGGCACTTCACTGCTGGCTCCAACTGTGGACTGTGCTCTCCTGGTGAGGTCAGAAGTGGCCCGCAGGGACTCCATCTCTGTTCTTGAAGCAGAGGCAAACATCACTGCTCTCCCCATCTGTCAGAAGGCAGCTGCCAAGGCTCTTTACGTGTTCCATTCCAGATCAGACCTCATTCTCTCCATTCCTTCTAGATGAAAGGTTTTAAGTATTTCCCCTCCTCCTTTTATGGGTGAGGGGTATTTTCCTAGTGTCTCTTACACCTCACATTTTCAGACCAAACTGTTGCAATACCACCAATGTAAATTCTACACTACTGTTCAGCCATTCAAAGATTAAAAGTTTTTGACTACCACTTTACCATTGATTAATACTGACTTCCTGAGATGTCTAAATTCGGCATATGCAAGGGAGATCCATGGATTTCTTTTGTCAATTTCTTATAGATATTTTATCATCTTTAATAACTGTTCATCTTTCCTCATATACCACATCAGAGAACAAGAGGATTATGGAAACCTTAAAAATAACATATATTGATATGAGAATTATAATGAAGTTCCCAAATTTTAAAATGAAAGGGAACCTTGGAGAGTTTCTTGTTGAAACCTTCATTGTTATACACAAGGAAGCCAAAACTTGAAAGTACAGTGATTTGCGGCCTATTCCTTAAATATATATTTTTGAGTATCTCTCAAGGGCCAGACACTGTTCTCTGTTATACTGCAGTGGAAAACACATGTGAAATTCTCTGTTTCACTGTTACTTTATTCTATTTTAAAGAATTGGAAATTGCACTCAGTTCTCTTTCTTACTCTATTGCCTTTTCCTATCTGCCTTTCTCTTTTGTATCATAACACTTCCCTTTACACTTTCACATCCAAACGCATACATGTAATGCCTTTACATGTATATGTACATACCCAAGATTAATGGAAACACATTTACATTTAAATTAAATCAATACTCGGTAGGTGTATTTCTGGGAGAATCACACCCTATAAGGAGCAACCTCAATGACATGAAAGGAACGAAGTAAAATAGTCCAATCTTCCAGATTCACACCTCTGTGATGAACTACATTTGCTTAAAGAGAAAAATCAATATCAAGAATCTCCCAGTGGAACATCACTGAGGACATTTTCTAATGGAAGTTCAGGGATAATTCTATCGCAAATTCCATTCTCAGGAACATCTTAGAACATTTGTACTTTGTTGACAAAATTGAAAAACCAAAGCAGAAAATGTCAATTCACATAAGAGGTAACATGAGAATAATCAATTCTTTCAGTGTCTATTTATATGACTCATAGTCAGCTCTTCCATCTGATTCACAAAGAACCTCCACCACCATCTCCACCACCATCACCACCACCACCACCACCACCACCA